>ML823178.1:5388-57648 GCA_009831015.1 Picea engelmannii
TTTTTTTAGCAAGTGGGATTAGTGGCTTTAAAATTCAATGTTGGTTTTTTCTTTCTTTCTTATTTAGTCCCTTTTTGAGAATAAGAGTGAGAAATACATTCTTATTTAGTCTTTTTTGAGAATAAGAGTGAGAAATACATTGTAAGAGGGGTTAGACCTAATCTATTTCTCATAATTGTAGAATTATGAAGAAGCAATTAGATTACAGTAAATCAATGATCTTAATGCTTGAGATTCATTTCTTATATATGTATTGAACAATTGATATATTTATATATAGTTTTCAGATTTCTACAAATCTAGAAATTTTTACAAATCATGTGTAATTAATTTTAATCATGTCACTTTATTTCTCAATAACCCTAAATTATGGTGTAATCACTCTAATCAAAATTAGTCACACTATGAGTAGTTACAATAATACAAATTAAACATTATCTTCAACACTCCCCCTTAATACTTAATGAGGTGATTCCAAGCATCTTTCTCATGTAATGAAACTTCTCTCTTGGTAGTCCTTCACAATAATACAAATTAAACATTTTCTTCAACACTCCTAGTTAATTCTTAATGAGGTGATTCCAAACATCTTTCTCATGTAATGAAACTTCTCTCTTGGTAGTCATTTGGTGAAGATATCATTTATTTTACAAAAGTTTAATTCAATTCTCCTTTTGCCACAATATCTCTTAGAAAGTGATATGTGATATCAATATGTTTAATGTGACTATGAGACACTAGATTAAATTATTATGCCAATTGTAGACATGTTAGGATTAAATTATTATCGCAATTGTAGACATGTTATCACAATGAACTATTGTGGAAAATTGTTGTTCTTGTTTAGATTTTTCAATATTCTCTTCAACCAAATTGCTTCAAATGTTGTTGATGTTGTTGATAATGAAAGAGTTGGTTGTTTCTTTGAAGACCGTGATATTGCACCTGATCCTAGGCCCAATCACTATCTGTATAACCAACCAACCCAAAATTATATATTGAAGTATACCAAATGCCAAAATTGTTTGTTCCACAGACATACCTCAATTTTTTTTTTGCTTCTCCAAAGTGAAGCTTACTTGGACTTTGCATGAATCTTGAAATTAAATGTATTTCTTGCATAGTATCAGGTCTATTTGCAATAAGATACATGAGATTTCCTACTAAACTTCTATAGGATTTAGAATCTACCTTTTTTGCTCCATCTTCTACAAAAAAAAAATCATTTGTATTGATAGGTGTGCTCATAGGCTTAGAATTTTCCATTTTACGTTTTTGAAGAAGATTTGTAGCATATTTTTCTTGTGAAATAAAAATACCATCATTCCTTTTCCTCACTTCTATGCCAAGAAACTAATGCTTCAAACCCAAATAAGTCATTTCAAATTCAATCATCATAGCCAACTCTTCCACTAACAAAATACTTGAGGGTGTATATACAAATTCATCTACATATAAGCAAACAATAAGTAGATCATTCGTACCCCATCAAACACCTCCAATACTTGATACTTGGAGGTGTTTGATCCATTCAACAGATCTAGTTGCATGATTTTCCTTGGTATGAGTGTGGGAGGAGTTTGTCAATGAAGATGCAACAAGAAGAACTATATCAATGGGGGATAATGGTTGGAACCCCAAGCACACATGAAAAGGGTCATGGCTAGTGGAGATATATTGTTGAACATATGGAAGAATGTCATTCTCTTTGTTATCCTCTACAATATTGTCGACCTGTTTCTTCTTGATAGAAACATATTGGGTCAAGAATGTAGTGGTCATAGTGACCTTTTGTTTACCGTCTGATTGGATTGTGAAGAGGGAAAAATTTGTGGTCTAAGAGATTACTTTGCAGCATTGCTTTTCCAAGAAAAATTAGGTGGCATTAATTGGAACTACCTATAGTACCCTTTAGAGCTAATATCCTAGAGTAAAAATGAAACTGTGGGGCCGAGACTCATAGATAGCATGACATTTCAACAAATTTGGTTTTCTTAAAATAACATTGCAGACTTCAAGTGGAGAAACATCACATACTACCTCATTCTTGAAGGGCTTGATGCCATAGGACATGCAACAATGTTGGCTAACACAAATGTCTCATCCCCAACTCAACCATTCGATGGTGTATGGTTGGGGGTATGGCATTGTTGGCAACTTCAATATCTTGACAACCTCTTATGAGATCAGGTTCTTCTGACTCTCTTTGTCAATAATTAAATGTAGTGGAGTCCCATTTACCCACATATACAAGTGGAAGAGGTGCTCCCCCTCCTCAAGATCATATGGTTCTTCTAGTTGTATTGTTGTGGTTGCGAGAGCAGCATTAAGTTCTACATCGATGATCTCTTTCTGTTTATTGTGCTTTGAATCAGAGTTCAAGTCATGTTCCGATTCTTTTTCTTTGAGCTCGACCACCAATGATTGGTTCAAGTGACATTTATCAATGTTATTCTAGGGGCTATTGTGGAACTCACACCACTTTCTGTTGTCTTTCTTATAATTCTCATTACCTTTATTTTCCTACATCTTGGACTTGATCTCTAGAGCTTGGACTTCCTTTCTCTCTGCTTTTCTTTGTGAGTTAGGGATTCCTTTTCCATGATTCTGTTGTGGCAGATTTTCAAACCCAAACTCCCACTTACTCTGCTACTTGAATTTATGCTCAATTTTGAATTCATATTGATAAGCAAATCCCAGTGAGGAGATGTCCAGGAAACCCATCCTTTTTTTAATGTACTCGTGAAAACCATTGTGATACTTCAAAAGCAAGTTCTTCTTAGAGTATTTGATACCCATATTTGAGCGCAAGGTATGAAATATGTTAGTGTACTCCAGCACCATCTGATATATTTTCTGATGCAATGTCCTCCATGTCATGTACTGGTCATCATAGTTTCTGACAAGGTATAACTCCTCCTTTAGGGAATCTACAAATTCTCCCCAAGTGGGTTATCTCTTGAATGGTGTAGATGCATTCATGGTATACCTCTTCTAGTATCCTTCCCATGAAGATCTGACATGGGGAAGGTATTTAATGAGCGTGAAGGTGATATTTTCACTATCGGAAATTTTTTGGACAGAGTAATAACCTTTTAGTAGATTCAACCATTTTTCTAGAGCATATACATCCATCTGGCCTTCAAATAAGGGGATATCAAAATTAACTTGTACCTTCAAGGGTGTCACACCTTCGAAATGGTTTCTTGTAGAATATTCCTCAGTCATCGCCATTAGTATTCTCAGAAGGATCTGAGAAAAGTTTTCCATCGTCTCGTTCCTTTGTCGCACAAGGGATTCCTCAGACAACGTCTTAAAAGGATCTCCTACTTTGTCATATCTATTTTCTTTCTCCATGGGATGTTTCTTGGGATAGTGAGAGAGGCTGTCCTCAAGTGAAACTAGCTCGAGACCCAAATATCTATACCCTGACCTCATCGAGGACCTGCTCTAAGAAATAATGAGCAGACTGCTCCAATACCACTGATCCAGATTATTTTGAGAATGACATGAAGACAAAAATATAGCAGAGATATAATAAGGAAATACACAGAGATATTGCAAGAAAAACATAAATATAGTGAAAGCCAACTTCTATTAATGAATAAGAGAGAAAACATTGTAAAACACAAAATGGAAAAATGGGGTAAATTATCACTAAAAATAAAGAGATGTTGGCTACGCTTCATTCACAACAAGATTTACATCACACTCCATTACATGCTTAAAGGGCCTCCTTCACCTAAATTATATATATGAGAGTGAGAGGAGAACAATTCACATGATGCATGTGGGACAAATTAGTCTAAGTTTATAAAATTCCATCGGCATGTAAAACACTAGGAATTTTTAGGCGGTCACCCATCTCAATACTAATATAGCTCAAGTGTGCTTAACTGCGGAGTTCTAATGGGATCTAGTGCATTAACACTATGTTGTAAGCATATACATAATAACACTAAGAAATAATTACATGATGTTTTTAATTAACAAATGAAGATGGCATTACATTCCATTCCGCATCAAAAGGGTGAATATCATGGTTTATCAAAACCATAGGCTTGAAAGGTTGATTCAATGGAAAAGGTGGATGGCCACCGAGATCCACTTCGATCACTATGGTGCTTTTCCAAGGTGCATTTTAATTCCTCTATAATATTTTCATCTTCTTTCTTTACTTGCATAGAATAAAATCTAACCAAAAATCCCATACTACCCATTTTTAGGATATTTTCCATTGTATGAAAGATGAAGACCTGAGAATGTGCAAATTTTAAACCTTTGAGTCCATATTCAATTCCTTTCAATTCAAGTCTCATGAATAATTCCTTATAATTTGTAGAAACTATACCCAATGTTATCAACCGTTGAATTCCAATAACATCTACTACTACAATGGGAACGATGTACATTAGGATTTCTATGATACATTCTCCCATATCAAGTTAATGTTGTGGCATTTTCCTCCATAATCAATAATACCTACATTAGAAACCAAAACTTGAAAATTTGTGAATGGATACAAGAAACAATTTAGGTTCTCTACTAACTTTTTATCAATGAAGTTATGCGTACTTCCTGAATCAATAAGAACTATGACCCTTTTCTTCTTAATGTATCCTACAATCTTAAGTGTTTGAAGTGTGGACAAACCTATCAATGCATGAACATATATTTCACATCTATCATTGTTTCTCAAGATGTTAGAACTTTTTCTTGCTCTTTCAAGTTCAAAATTTATTCCTCATCCCTTTGTACAAATGCCTCGGTTTCTTCTTCGCTATTATTCTCTAAGGTGACAAATTTTGTTTCTTGAAATTTATGATTTTTTGATAATTTTTTATTACAACCAAAGAATAGTCCTATTTCTTTTCTTTACTCCATTTCCATTAGTGATATTTGAGAAGGTTGAGGTAGGGTTTCCCTATGAACCCCAAAACTATCTATGTTTCCATCATATGTTCCAGTGGTAAACTTGTGTGTAGCTTTACATTTGGCTTGAATATGATGAACAAATTGCATATCCTTTGTAATATCTTCAAGATGTTTTAAGAAAATATCATGTTTAATATCTTTGTTACACATTATATTTGTCACCCCTATGACCATTAATGATGTACACCTATCCTTTGTCTTTAGAAGGATCAATTTCCTTAGTCCTTGAAGAAGAATGAAGATGAATTTTCCCAGAGAGATGAAATTATCTCTTCCTTTGTAAAAAACCTTGTAAAGAAGGAACGTCACACCTTGATCAGTGTTAAGGATACGAGGCTCTCAGATTAACACAGTTTGCACCACAGTGGCCTATGACATCGTTGCATTTTTCTCAGTTTTAAGGGTGCAACAATTTCCTGTACGAAGAAAAATAGAATCTCTCGATGATTCTAGAATAGAAGCTTCGAGGGTGAGGTGGCCTCCGATCATTTTGCATTTGAGTCGCATCCATGATCTCATGGGATCATCCTAACCTCCTCATCCTATCCTTTTCATCTTTTAAAAGGAGGGGATTTATCATGGGGAAAGTTATCTAGCTTGGAGTTAACCTTTTTTGTATTTTATGGAAGAGTCGCTTTTGAGCATGGTTTTATGATTTCAAGATCGTTAAAAAATGAAACAAAGCATGATGATAGTTTTGCACATATGTGGCTACCTCGTTAAAAAATGAAACAAATCCTACGGGGATAGTTTTGCATCTCTGTGGAAACCTTGTTAAAAATGAAACAGAGTCTACGAGGATAATTTTGTGTCTTTGTGGAAACCTCGTTAAAAAATGACACAGAGCTTACAAGGATAGTTTTTGTGTCTCTGTGGAAACCTTTTTAAAAAACGAAATAAAGTTTATGAGAATAGTTCTTCTCTTATTTCAAGCTCGTTAAAAAATAAAACAACCCGTCTTGAGCATAGTTCTTGTTCCTGTGTCAAGCTCATTAAAAAATGAAATAGATTTTCCCCCTCTTCGATTGAGTCAAGTACTTCATTACGTATAGTATTTGAATGTTCATTTCATCCCCCTATGTTGTTGGAGGAAACAAATCTTGGGGGAAAAATATTACAGCCTCTGGACTTCATGTTGAAGTTAAGCCGCTAGCTTCTTAAGCTGGGGGAAAAATACCAACCATCCATGGATAATGCATTGGGAAGTCACAAGCATAGTTTTCTCTAGTTTTAAGCTTGTGTAAAAATGAGACCTACCTCAAGCATAGTTTCCTTTGGTTCAATATTGTGTAAAAATGAAACCATGTCCAAGCGTAGTTTTGTTTAGTTTTAATCTTGTGTAAAAATAAAATCTATTCCAAGCATAGTTTTTTTTTGTTTTAATCTTGCGTAAAAATGAAAACAATCTTGAGCTTGGTCTTTGTTCTTTCTCATGCTCGTAAATACCTGAGAATGTAATGGAGTATACTTTTATCACTTTTTCGGTCTCATAAAGGTTATATGAAAAAGGAACCCCCTGGAGTTGCCTTTAAGCTCTTTTCAGAATCTATAAACGAGAGAAGATTGCCAAGCGATCTTGTTCTTTTCATGCTCGTTAAAAAAATTGAAGAAAACATCCATTGAGCGGTAGTTTATCTCTTTTTCAGTCTCATCAGACTAATTTACGAAAAAGGAACACTCTAGTCAAGCATGATTAGAAACATTTATGGAGTCCTCTTTAAGTTATTTTCAAACTCCATAAATATGAAAAGACCACTGAGTTTGCTTTCTTTGCACTCCCAAAACAAACATTGAAAGGCCTGTATGGGACCGAAACACTCCTTCCTAGGGTTCATTAAACATAAATCAAGGGACTCATCCAAAGGATGAGCTTACAGTTCAAGCATATGTTATCTTCCTCAAGCTTGTATAAAAATAAAGAGGTACTCGCCAGAAATGGTGAGGGAAATTTGGGAAAGAAATGTATCTAAACATATATTCTATGGAAGAGTCTCTTTTGAACATGACACCCTTTAACTCGCTTTTTGTCTAGGTTGGAAAATCCGCTTATCTCTTTATCATATTCCTTTATAAGATTACAAATTGGTCTATGATCCCTGTTGTTGAGTCACTGTTTCCAAGACAGTTGTCATGTGTCAATATGTTCAAAGAGAAGTTCAACCCAGAATTCCTTCTATTGCGTCGGCCATTTCTGCATTACTTAAACCTTCTATTGCATCGACCATCCTTGAGTCAGTCCTGAATCACTTGTTAGTATGATCTACTTTAAATATTTTTACCCGTTTGGTGTCATTGATGGAGGATACATTAAGGCCCTCATGTGGTGATTCTTTTCCTGTCGATTTCAACTCATTAGCCAAGAATTAGACTTAGAAACTAATTGGTACCTTCGAACTTCCATTCCTCAATGGAAGGTTTCCTCTCTTTCGACAATGGGTTTTTCATTATTGACCCATGATCTGGAGATTTCGTTGAGTGTTCAACTTCAGCTCATAAATTCACACCCGTTGGATTCTACTAGTGTACCTTGGGAGTCATTGACATTAATGGTTATTTCCCTCGCACTTGTTAATGGTATTCATTAATGACCGGTAATAAAGTGATTTCTACCATGTTTGACTTCAGCACATGCATTCGCATGGTTAGATTCGTATTATAGAATGGTGGAGATGAAGACCCTGAATATTTTCTGATAGATTCAGGTTGCGTTGGAGTTTATTTAGATTGTACCGTTGCATAGATCCATAGTGTATCTCTCATGGCTATGTTCAAATTGGAGTCTTTAACACATAGATCCACAGTGTATTTTTGGTGGCTATGTTCATATTTGAGTCATATTGGTATGGATCCACAGTGTATGTTTGGTGGCCATAACCTGTCTTACTTGACATGGACCTTTTCATGTCATCATTTATTCTTTGATTCATTTGTAGTCTGAGTATGGGAATTCCTACCTCAGTGATGATATATTATTGTCCTGTATTTCCTTGTTTGTTGGCATATTTTCGACCAATGTGTTCCTTGTTCCCAACACACACTAGACAAAGTATTTCTACTATCACTCTATTATAACTTCATACTTTGGGGGGATTATCATTACACATTATCTTCATCACCCATATGAACATTAATGATGTACACCTATCCTTTTTCTTTAGAAATATCAATTGCATTAATCCTTGAAGAAGAATAAAGATGAATTTTCCCAGAGAGATGAGATTATCTTTTCCTTTGTAAAAAACCTTGTAAAGAAGGATCATTGCTCCTTTCTCAATGTTAAGGGTGCGACGATATCGGATTGACACAGGTTGCACCACAGTGGCATGTGACATCGTCACAATTTTCTCATTGTTAAGAGTGTGACGATTGCTCGTACAAAGAAAAAGAGAATCTTCTCGATGCTTCTAGAATAGAAGCTTCGAGGGTGAGGTGGTCTCTGATCGGTTTGGATTCGAGTCACATCCTTGATCTCATGGGATCATCCTAACCTCCTCACCCTATCCTTATCATCTTATAAAAGGAGGGGAGTTCTCATGGGGAAAGTTAGCTAGCTTGGAGTTAACTTTTTTTATGTCAACTTGGAGAATATATTTTGAGAAGGGCTTCTGATAGGCTTCTGATTTATTTTGTCAATATAGATTGTTAGTATATTCAAACTTACAGTCTCAAAACTAGTTGGAGCATAAGTGTGTGGGAATCAAGGAACTGTTGGAAGGAACATGACAACATGAAGGCATATGGTTGTATCTTTCTTCCACAATTCTTTAATACAGATATACTTTTTCTTTCCTATATGAATGTTCTTTGTCCATATTGTATGATTCCTTGATCATGTACATAGTTTCATATCGAATAGACTATGTTATTCTTGTCTTTGTTGGCTTCTGTTTCTTTACAGATACTTCTCCATAAGACTTACGACGAAGTTGGGATCACATTGGCAAGGTCAGGTCTACAAAATTTAAAATGTATGTTTTGGATCATCTTCTTATTTGGTAACTAAAATCTAAGGAAATTTTAGTATAATTTCTTGTTTTGTTCTAGTTTCAGGGTGAAAATAGGGAGATCAGTTTGCGTCCTCACTTACCGATTTGTCCAATAATAGTTTTCCTGTAATCCACGCACTAAATATTCCAACATATGTTCATTGCTTATATTATCCACCCTTGTGGCCAACACCTAAAATTATGAACTATGATCGTCAAGATCACCAAAGTGCTTGATTCTTTTCAATTGACTAAAGTAGTCTTGCTCCCAAATTTTTCCATATTTTTCTTCTAAGTTTCTTGTAAATAAACTCAAAGTATAATGATAATAGTGGGGATTTCTTTAGAGTACCCATTGATACCGTCAATTGGATTTTATCTCAAAGTGCAAAGTTGTGATGGAAATCATTTTATTATCATCCATAATATTATGCAATTCAAAGTATTTCTCTATTTCGTCACCAATGTAAAGACTTCTATTCCATTAAAATTATTTAATTCAATATTGGGAAATTTGACACCTCCATAATTAACTCTACTATTAGAGTTAAATCCACTTTAAAATTTCTTATTACTGGTAGGTTTTTCAACGTGAATAATATCTTTATTTTCATGAGTCACTTTGTGCATAGTGTCACGTTTAGGAATCCTCCCATATAAGGTTTGTAAAATGGAATTTTGCAATTCCTCCATCTTTTGATTCATGAAATTTTCCATCTATTCCATATTTTCCCATGTCTTGTTTTCCATTTATTCCATATTTTCACCCATCTTCTTTTCCATATGTTCCATATTTTTACCCATCTTATTTTTCATCTATTCTATCTAGTGAAAACATCTTCTCTTTATTCTTGAGTCATGGTTGAGCTCTCTAGAGGCTTAGTTTTTGAATAAAATTTTGGAGGAGCCTTTGCAGCCATGTGAACAAATAATAATACTCCTAGTTTTTCTCTTTAAAAAGTATGATTATCCTTCAAGAGTGAGCTCACTCGAAAAGGTTACAAGTTCCCAAGGAAAAGGTAGCGTCGAATGTTATATCTCTCTGAAATGTGTGTGGGGTCCAATAGTAGTACTCAACCAAATATCCAAGGGAACTAACTAAGGAGGATCGACTCTTCCATTAACCATACTACTCGACTACCTAGGCACTAAAGATTCGTCTCCCTGAGTTTGTTCTTGGTGTAATATAACAACAATATGTCCTAGATTATATAAACTTGGTTTCAAGTATACCTAAGGGACTTCTGATTTTCCTAAAGGTATTTTAAAGTGATATTTTGTATACATGTATTGTTTGTTGTGGTACTACTTAAAGGGGTTCCAATAGGGTTTATAGGAGTTTCCAACAAAGAAACGTGAAACCATGTGTAGTTCTTACATCTATTCTTCCCATACCATAGTTTTACCCACTGAACGATAGATCATTGTGTTATTTAAAGACTTCAAAAAACATATCTAATATTTTTTAGTGAGCTTGCTCACCCACCAAAAATCTCTCAAAATCACCAAAAATTAAGTCGTGCAAGGAAGAGTTTGATGATGAAAATGTAAAATGTAACTTCTAGGGTTGTCTATTATGATCCCAATTAAGAAATGCAACACCTTCTCTAGATACGTTATCATTGTTGAATATATTCCAATTAAAAGTTATGCCAATTGTAAGTTATGTACCTTTCAAACCTCGATTTTGGAGTCTATCTGGATGGTTAACCTTTGTCCTAATATATCTATTAATTGTAAACCATTTTGAGACTAAAATTTTGACCTATAGTAATCTGATATGAATTATTAAACTTCTAAAATATTTCATAGTTTGAACCTTCAGTGATAAAAAATTATAGCAAAAATACCAAAATGTCTTGTTTAAGAATAATTTCAGGATTAGTGAGAAATGCAAACTTCCACAAGATATATCTACGAAATTTTAGTGATTCAAAATTTGAAAATTTTTCCACATGTAATTCACTATGTCTCCTTAGGAGTATGAAAATTGTATAGTTTGAAACTTCACTAAAATGTTTTTATAGAGAACATAAAAAGAGGACTCGTTTGAGACTAGTTTTAGGACTAGTCAGAAACCCTAACTTCCATAGAAGATATATGTGAAACTATACCAAAAACAACTTGAAAGTTGTACCAGATGTAAGTTGCTATGTCTCCTCAGTCTAAATTTTTTTCTATTTGAATAGTTAAAAAAAAAAATTATAGGAAAAAATCCAAGATGACTTGCTTGAAGAAGCAAAACCCTAGGATCAATGCTCTAATACAAAATGTTATGCCCCAAACTTCAAAATAGTCAATGGATACAATCCACTTTATGGGGGGAACCTGATTTTAAAATATATCCAATTCAAAACACATGTGATGTGCTTATACACGTGATTCTCCTTTATTATAAATAGGAGATAAAGTGAGAATGATGCATCCTACCACTAAACCTACCTAATGATAACTAATAAGCTAATAATAAATAAGTGTCAAGGCCTTTAAATAGGGACTTAGTTTCCTTAACAAACCTCATTTATTTATTTATGTATTATTGTGCAAAATGTAGAAAAAATCCTACAAAAACATAAGATAACTTGTTATCCTCAAAATACAAAATATGACCATAGAAACAAAACATCTAGTGTAGTTTTATAAAAGCGCAAATAATTTTTGTTGCATCTCACAATCCATTGAAACACCATGATCTATTATGAAATCAAGCACATGTAGATGAAGCAAAATATTTGATAGTAATTGTTATCCCTATATGGTCGTATATATAGAAAAAACATTGACTCCCTCACAAAAACAAAGCTTGTCCATGTTGATCTGTGAATAGAAAAACATGGACAAGTGACTATAATAGTAAATGATCTAGATGATTTGATTCCAAAATTTATTCCTTACTTGAAACCTAGAATGATTTTTCTTATTAGAAACATTTTCCTTTGACACAAGACCTCATTTAAATGAGCATATGTAGAATAGTGTACTCTCTTTAATAGAAGAACATCTATAATGTCCCTATTACCAACAACTCAACAAAAATTCTTTGATACCACCTTGTAGCATTCCTAGTATCAAGTTGGGAATTACCATACTAGAACTTAGATTGTCTAATATGATTTAATTAATAATAATGTCCTACATATGAAACAATATATAAAACTAAAAACATACATAATCCATGCATAATTTCATAATTAGAGCAACAAAATTAAATATATATTACACACCGCACATCATGTAATTACACATAATAATACTCATGTTTTATGAAAACAACAAATGTGTGTATACCTTCCACATTCCTCCCAGCCATAGACCACACTTCTCATAAATCTCAACAGTTGGTCACCCCCGAGTTAGGGATAAACTCCACTAGGGTGAAGGGAATCCTAAGTTAGTCTAAGGTCTAATAATCAACATAATTTCTTAGTCCAAGGTGCCAACTATTGCAACTAGCATACAGTCTCTCATTCCTCACATGCATGTCCCACCCAAAGAAGTGTGCCCCTTCTTCTCTCAATTATAGTCCTTCGACTTCCCCACTTCCCTTCTAGGGCTTCAAAAATAGGTCATACAGGAAGTCTCGGAGCCCTATAGCTAATTCCCAATGCACCAGGGAAACATTCCCAACAGTTCGATCACTTGGAGATAATGTTCAAGGTCCTGACAACCCACTTCTTCAACAACACACGAGCTTGAAAACCTGCCTCTTTATCAACACATGGGATTGACAACCCACCTCTTCAATTCAAAATACTAGGTCCATTGGATAGAATAGCTCCCATGTATAGGTAAGGAGATGGAAGTTGTAGCGTAAAGAGGATGATAGGAGAGAATGCTGGAATAATCATCCAACAATGATGGGAATTACACTAAATCCCCCTATTATAATTACCCAAAGGAACTATCTTTTCCCCCACTTATAATTATCCCCCCCCCCCCATGGAAATTTAGGATATATTTATACACATAAATTAGACTTTAGGAATATTAATAAAATATTCCTTTGGGCTTAAGCCCCCTTATATTATCCCCTTTCCTAGACTCTTTGTTCTTGTCCCCCGTTTCCCTTCCTAGTGAATTTTATCTCCCCATAATATTTTTCCTGGTCACTTTGCAACAGTGATGTTCTTTACTAATAATATGAGTGTTTACATAATACAATAATAGGCTCACTGGAATTTTAGCATCTAGGATCTTCGGCCATACAATAATACAATAATAATACAATAATTTTAGCATCTAGGATATTACAATAATATTACAAAAATTGTGCAAAAGGTTCGATGCCTTTTTTATTTTAATCTTGTTGTCTTTTTTGTGCTCTTTTTCCAAGTGCCCAATTCGTGTCTTCATACTTCAGCTGGAAGTCTTTTTCTCTATTCCATAGATCTCCTACAGGAAATAATTCTTCTCATTGTGGAATTCTTGAGCTCCCTCTTCCTTGCTACACAATGTTGGCACAGGGGTAGACCCAGGGTTCAACGCTCAAGAGAGAACCAACAAAAACCTAACTACGGGCCCCTTCGGCAACACCTGTGAAGAAGATGAAGTCTCACCCGAGGTAGAAGCAGGGGTGGTTGTAGGACTCCAGTGTCTGCAACCTTAGCTGGGACACAGATCTATGATTATAACACTTAATAGAGCACTTAGCAGTAAACATTCATCAATATTTAGTTCTTAATAACAACGCAGACAAACCCTAATTATAGAGCATCGCAGTATCCAACCAGATCTAGCATCTAACAACACTTAGCATTACGAAATAGATCAATTATTAACAGATTCAACACTAAGCATATGTATATCATTCATATCTAACATCCATCCATATTATTAAGCACTAAGAATCGACAAATCATTCATCTATATTAAATCACTAAGCACATTAACATATAAGAACATCAACACATTGCACAAAGCAGAGAAACACAACATATACGTGGTTCACCCCCCCCCTTGGGGCTACATCCACAAACCCTTCTTCTCTTATATTATATTATGTTAATCAGTTACATGCACAAAGCTCAAAACCCTACTCTACATAGGACAGGAGATTTGCATGCACCTCGCCAGATCCTCCTTCCCCGAGCTAGGATACAGAACTAAGCCTTCTACAATCACTTTCACTCAGCTCTGCAAGCTTCACACAGTATGCACATAGCACTTTACAATCCTTTGAACACATAGGTTGATCACTGGCACTTAGCACATTGGCCTAAGATAACATAGATGCATGTCCTTACATTTCTTAGACATCTATTTATACTTTACAAAATAGGCATAAACATGGGTAAACCCATGGGCTGAAATCCCATACCCATTACATAATCCCAAACCCTAAAAAGGACCCAAAAAAGGGTCAATATCCAATGATCTCTACTTTGTCTTGCGCTCCATGTTCGACAAGGTGTCGAAGTCCCAAAATATGTCAAACTTGACCAATGATCTCCTAAAACTTGGTCAAGGGACCACATGCTCCCAACGCTCACCTGTGACACATCCCATGTCACTCTGATCTGGGTAGTTCTTCTTCGAAAGCCTCAAGCTTGGCTCGAGCTACTTAGATTTGTTGTACTTCCATGGCCTCCTATTCAACGAACTCTTGGATGATTGCCTTGTTCACGAGTCCTTCTAGGCGTTGTTCTACTGCAACAACTTTCTCTAGTTCTCCTCCTCAACCTTCTATCTCTGTGAATAGTTGATAAGCCTCATCTTGTACGGGTTGGAGCCTCTAAGTCACTTCCATGACTTTTCTCTAAATGGTGTGAACCTGCTGCTGGGCAGTGCACTTCTCTCGGGATCGTTTCATTCTTTCCACCGCTGATAGGGGATTCAACTGCGCTTGTATTGTCTTTGCTTATTTTTTTTCCTCATGGAGTTGTGACTACAATACCTTTAGTTCTGCAATCTCAGTGAGTTTCTCATAAGTTTGGGAACTACAGTCATTGGTTTGTTTACATTCCATGGAAATAACCTTTATTCTCTCAACTGCACTATGGGCAGTCACTTCTCTTTGATCTCTTATGTCCTGCGGAGAGATGGGCATTGTGCGGAGATCTAACTCTGTTATTCTTTGTTGTAGCTGCTATATGGCTTCCACGATCTGTTCTACTTGATTCTCAACCTGATCTTCTACCTGTGGCTCTAAGCCTGTCATAGAGAGAAGTGTTTTGTTGACTGCTTCTTTTACCTCGATTTGTCCTGCAAGCAACTGTTCCTTTTCTTGCTTCATTTGTGCTTTCTCCTCATCAAACTTTTTCTAGAGAGAAATCTTCTCCTGCTCTGCAACTCGGGGTTGTTCTACAAGTAATCCTTGTACTTGTTTCAAATATTGCTTGGCTTGTTCTGTTTCCTCTTGTGTGCGAAGAATACGAGCTTCGACCGCATGAGCTACTCGACAGAGTTGGGCTGGCTTATCCCCGAGCTATAGTTCTCTTGATGGCAGGGGCATAGTGGAGACTGCGCACTTGGACTAAAGAGCCTGTTTTACTCCTCGGATCTTGACCTAGATTCTATTGTACATTTCCTCTTGCTTAGATTCTTGCTTCTCTGTGATTTCCAACGATGCGTCGTTTAGCGCTGCGATGATGAAATCAAAATCATCAGCAGTAAGCACAATCTTCATCTTGGTCACGGTGGCTCTAGATTTCTTCCGTGAATAGGGTATCAGTAGAGAAACCTTCCTCTTATTAAAAGGATCAGTCTCATCTCTCGACGATGTTACTTCGCCTTTATTTTGTTCATCTTCTTTGTCCTTCATATCTTCTACGTCATCATCACCTCCTTGGTCAGGTGATATGGAAGAAGTCTTCTCTGAGGCGTTGCTTACGTATTGGACCTCTTCAGTCTTCTTAATTTTTTTGGGTCTGGGTGTATCATGCATTGTTTATGGGCTATCAGAGTCAGACATATCTGCAGGGTCTGTTGGAATGAGGAGGTTTGTGGACCAGTCCTTAGTGATTTCCTCAATATCCTCTTCCATGAGCTTGTAGTACGAATGTAGCTTCTCCTTATGTTCATCGGCTCGCGTTGTAATGTAAATGAAATGTCGATCTACGTTGAACTTCATCAAGGGCTGGAATCTCTGTAAGGTGTTCGGAGTCATGTGAGGCTCAGCTTCGATTTCTCTCTTCATCTGAAGGTAGTAGGTATGAAAAACAACGTTTGACAGCCACTATTTTTTCATATCACTTGAATACCAAAGGGTAGTGAACTTCGCGGCAAGCGGCTCAAAAGGTTCAATATCTGGGAAGGTCGCACCTTTCGACATCTCCCAGGAAACAAAGGCGATAAGGATAAGGAGCTAGCTGAAGTGGAACTCGTAACCCTGATCCTACGTTCGCGGCAGTCTAGTTCGAGTTGATTGACTAGGTACTTCACCTAGTTCATCTGTAAGCCTTCTACACACTTCCCCGTGAGGTCAACGATGAAGCCCATGACCTTTGTGGGTCGGTTCTTGTGTACCATCTTCCCATCTATTAACTGACATGCTAGGCACACTGCACCATTCTAGATGGAGGCTACCTTGTATCCTCGCATACCCTTCTCGACATCATCGTATGTGTCCTTAATCTTTTGTGCTAGCGTGCGATCTGTGGATTTTCCTGGGTAGAACTCCTGCGGGCCAGGTCCTTGCATACTCAACCCTGTGATCCTATGGATCAACATTGGATCGACTGTAATACGATGGTATATCCATAAATATTGGCCATGGTAACATTAAAGTAGCAGCTTGACACATGCATTGACTCCCTAGTGTCTTCCGAACTGTGGGATTTTTATGACATTTAACAAGGTAGACTGTGTGAGGTTCATCATCCATGGCTAAGGGATGATATTTGAGTTCTTTCCCTTTCTCCTGGTTAGGTATTTGTATGGGGCTATCATGTTGTAGTTCTTGCGATCTCAGAGGTTGAAGTCACTGAACTTCAACACTATGATCTTGTCTTGTTGTGTTCGAACTGTGCATATCCCCTTCAGGAGGTACGCAGTGACCATGGTGTATTCGAAATCTCTGGGTACACTATCACGGCTTACCGCGCCAGCTAGAGGCGGGATATAATCAAGTAATATAGATGGGATCAACTTCGCGTTGGTTAGATCGTCTCTGTGTTTGGTTCACTTTTCTGCTGATGGTCAGGATGATCTAGCTCCGCAAGCAGTCGAAAGAGAGGCTCGCAATCCTCTCATCGATGATTCTTGTACACCTGTAGACATCGACATTAATCTTTCAGTCATGAGGTCGATGAGAACTTCCTCGACAATTTTTTTCTATCACGCTGAACTCGTTTGACATACACACTTGGGTTTGAAAGTCTCAGGTTCGAAGAGTAATCTCTCAGTGCACTTGGATAGGTGACAAAAGCACAATGATTACTATGTGAAAATCAACTTGTAACGATCCCCCCGACCAACTTGAGGCCGGGGTACACCACTTCCATAGAAACCACTCATGCTCTGACACCAATTGGTAACATTCCCAACCATCAGGTTGGGCCATGCTACTCTAGGGAAAACTTTCGTTCCCATACTATGGAACATACAATAGCATACCCAGTAGTCAACTAAGCAATGCCACATAAATTTTCTCTTTAGTTTGCATGCAACTAAAACATATACATACAGCACGCTCGCAAAATCTTTACATCTAAACATAAAAAAACAATTACTTTCTGTAACATACGAATTTTATATTGAAATAACAGTAACTATAGATCTGCATCATTTACAGGAAATTACCCATAAGCACACAAACAATCATAATCACATATATGATAAAATCGTAACATAGGCATGTAAATAAGAAAACAACATATCAATATATCATACAATTGGTACTTATCTTAGAAATACTTTCACCAACTTCTTACAGGCTGTCCACGAACCTCCCAACATAGACTACATTGTTCATCACTCTCAACAGTGAGTGACCCCCGAGATGGGATTGAACTCCACCCAAGGTAAATGGATTCCTATCTAGGCTAAGGCTCATGGACAATAGGAAATACTCTGTCTCAGGTGCTTACTCAACTAACATCCTACAACCTCTCATTCCCCACATGCCTGTCCCACCCAAGGAAGTGTGCCCATTCTCTACTCAACAGTCCCTCGGCTGCCCCACTTCCCTTCCAGGGCTTCAGCAACAGGTTGGACCAGAAGTCTCAGAGCATTGTAGCTGCATTTTAGCACCTTCACAAATCAATCCCCAACAATTCTCTCACTCGGAGAATTGTTCATGGGCCTGATAACCCGCTTCTTCAATCATTCTCCAAGCTAACTAGGTACACCAACCAAAAAGGGTGCAGAAACAGGCTTCAGAAAGGTGAAATGGTTGTCTCAAGGATAAAGGAATGTATGAGTGAAATGGTCATGGAATCATTGACTGGATAACTGAGTGTGTTTCAGAATCACTATGAACTCTTCATGAAAACTGATGGTGAGAATGATGGTCGTCCCCCCCCATTCGTAAGGTATCCATGAGAAAAATATCTCAATGAGATAAGTTCCCCCACTATATGAATGCATGTCCCCAACTTGACACTTGTCATATCAGAAGTTACTTTTGTCCACTTGTCCCCAACTTTAGAACTTAGGGTAAAATAATTATCCATACTTTATGTTTTAGGAAATATTAATATAATATTCCTTTGACTTTTGGCCCTCCCTTTCCCTAACTGGTGAAGTTCAGTCCCCCATCTCTTTTATCATGGTCATTCTACGTGTAGTGATGTATTTTATATTAATAATGAGTCATGCACAAAGTAGGCGCATTGGCCCTTGACATCTAGTCATTCCAGCCTAATACCAAAACATAAGCATTATGGCTTACAATACTAGCTCACCAGCCTATAATGCATATCATATACATAAAGGTTCGTTGACCTTAGTATTGTGCACACTTTAGTTACTTCGCGCAGTATCCGTTGTCCTCAAGGTTGTGCACACTTTAGTTACTATGCGCAGTATCTTGCGATGTGCATATTACATCATTTTACTGCGCAGTTCATGCACGCACTATGCCACATGATGTAAATTATCAAATGAGGTAAAAACAACTCACCAACTTAAGTATATTTATATTACATTTACAATTGGGTTTAGGTGAGGGATATTACAATCCCCTCCCCTTATTTATGCACTGTCCTCAGTGCATCATACACCCATATATATCATATTTTTCAAAAATATTCAAAAAGATGCAGGTATTATGTCTGCATTGCATATTCATTCTCCCAAGTAGCATCCTCAGGGTCGTACCAGGTCCATTGAACCTTTACAAGCCCTATGGCTCAGTTCTGGAGTTGTTTGACTTTCTGGTCCAAAATGCGCACCGAATGCACTTGAAAAGAACCTTCTTGCTCCACTTGAATCACATTCCAATCAATAACATGATTAGCATCGGGTATATATTTATTTAGCAATGATACATGGAAGACATTATGAACAGACATAGATGCAAGCAATGCAATCATATAAGCAACTGGACCAATCCTCTCTAGGATTTCAAATGGTCCACAAAAATTGGCTGCTAACTTGGCGCAGCTTTCCAGCTTCAGGGAAATCCTATTAGCTTTCACTTTTGGAAAACATGATCACCCACTTTGAATTCTCTGTGGATTCTATTTTTATCAGCATAACTTTTCTGTGTGTCTTGGGCAGCTTTCAAATTCTGCTTAATTTTTAACATTTGGTCCTCCATCTCCTTGAGCAACTCTAGCCCAACTATTGTTCTATCAGTTGGGTTATCCCATCTTATTGGAGTATTGCACCTTCTTCCGTAAAGTGTTTCAAATGGGATCATATTCACTGATGTCTGATACCCATTATTGTAAGCGAATTCTACCAGGTGTAGGTAGTCTTCCCATTTCGATGGTTTGTCCATCACATACATTCTCAACATATCTTCTATTACCCTATTCACTCTTTCTGTCTGTCCATGAGACTCGAGATGATAAGCTGTACTAAAGTTCAAATTCATTCCAAAACCTTTGAACAATCCTTTCTAGAAATTCGAGGTGAATTTCGGGTCTCTGTCAGACACAATCATTTTATGAATTTTGTACAATTGTTCCACTTCCTTCATGAAAATATCAGCGGCATCTGCTTCCTTCTGAGTAGTTTTTAGTGGAATAAAATGGGCAGATTTTGTAAGCTTTTACACCACCACCATAATCGAATCATGCATCTTTCATGTTCTAGGAAATCCCGTAATAAAATCCATTATCACCACTTCCCACTTCCATTCAGGAATGAGCAAAGGTTGCAGCAATCCTGCTGAGTGCCTATGTTCTTCTTTAACTTTCTGGCATTCCATACATATTTTGATGTATCCTGCTATCTCTCTCTTCATACCTGGCCAAAAGTATTGGCTCTTGACCACTGCTACGATTTCCTGATATCCAAGGTGCCCTGCTTAAGGAACATTATGCATCTCATGCAAAATTATACGTTTCAAGTCTTGGACATTTGGTATGAAAATTTTGTTCTTGTGCAACAGTATTCCATCTACTCCCAACTTATAAATATCCATCTTCCAAAGTATCTTACCCTGTTGTAGAATTGCTACCAATTCTTTGTACTGCAGATCTGTATTTGCAGCGTCCAGAATTTTTCTTTTAACATCATTCTGATACATGCTAATGGTTGTAGCAAGTAGTTCATGCACCCTCCTGTTGAGTGCATCAACCACTTTATTTTCTTTCCCTTTGATATGATTTATATCAAAGTTATATTCGCTTAGAAATTCTAACCATTTGCTTTGCCTAGCATTTAGATTTGGATAATCAAATAAATATTGCGGACCATTGTGGTCTGTTCTTAGCTCAAACCTATTTCCCATGAGGTAGTGTCTCCATTTCCTCAGGGCATGTACTATGTCTGCCAACTCCAAATCACGAGTGGCATAGTTTCTTTCATGCTCTTTCAACTTCCTTGATTTGTAACATATCACGAATCCATTTTGACTGAGGACTCCACCAAGTCCTTCATTACATGCATCTGTGCATACAATCAAATCTTCATCTGGGTCTACAATCCTTAGTATTGAAGAAATTGTCAATAATTGTTTCAAATGTTGGAAACTCCTTTCACAGTCCAATGTCCACTGAAACTTCATACCCTTTCTTTGCAAGGAAGTGATTGGGTGTGCTATATTGGAGAATCCTCCAATGAATCTCCTGTCGTAACCTGTAAGGCCAATGAAAGATCTGACCTCTGTCACATTCTTTGGTGATGACCATTCTATAATGGCTTCTACCTTCTCAAGGTCCACTGTTATCCCATCTTTTGAGATGATATTCCCCAAATAATGAATTTGTTTATGATAAATTGAGCACTTGCTCAATTTGGCATACAACTGATGTTTCCTTAATACTTGCAACACCATCCTCAAATGATGTTCATGCTCTTCCTCTGACTTGGAATATATAAGAATGTCATCCAAAAAGACAATGACAAACTTGTCCAAATAATCTCAGAAAACACCATTCATTAAGCACATGAAAACAACTGGTGCATTTGACAACCCAAATGGTACCACTGTGAACTCATAATTACCATACCTTGTCCTGAAGGTGGTCTTGCTAATATATTCTTCTTTAACTCTTACCTGATGGTATCCTGATCTGAGATCTATCTTTGAAAATATCCTTTCATCCTTCAATTGATCAAAGAGGTCATCAATCCTTGGTAGAGGATACTTGTTCTTAACAGTCACTTTATTCAATTGTCTGAAGTCAATGCACAATCTTAACGTTCCATATTTCTTTTTCACAAACAAGAATGGGGCACCCCAAGGTGATACACTTGGGTGTACATACCCCTTTTTCAGAAGTTCTTCAAGATACATTTGCAACTCCTTCAATTCTGGTGTACTCATTCTATAAGGAGTCTTTGATATTGGCACTGCTCCAGGCATCAAATCTATAGAGAAATCAATGTCTCTCCTTGAGGGTAGTCCTGGTACTTCCTTGAATACATCTTAAAAGTCTTTTAGGACCGCATAATCCTCCAAATTTGGCACCTTGTCTTTAGGTGTCTCCTCTATATGAGCTACAAAAATTTGACATCCTCTTATATAACATTTCTTCAGCTGCAATGCTGAAATTTCTCTAACGATTATTGCCCTGGAAATTCCCTACACTCTCCTTTGTTTCCCTTATTCATCCAAGCAAGTGAATTATTTTTTATGACAATCCAATAGAGCATGATGTGGGTCCAACCAATCCATCCCAATTAAACAACCATAGGAACCTAAAGGTAAGATGTTCAAATCTGCCTTGGTATTCAGTCCATTCATGTTTATGAGGTAGGACTTAACCATCTCATTAACTTTTCTTCTGGCTCCTATAGCCAGATGCACCAACCAAGATTTCCCATGATTGCTTCTTGGAAATTTCAAAATTTCCACCATCGTAGGGTCTATATAACTATGACTAGCTTCTGAATGAATTAAAATAGAAAGGGTTTGGTTGTTGATCACACCTTCCACCTCAATCATGTGGGACTGATACTATGCTTGCTTATTTTCCAGGGCTGCATAAATCCTTGGCACATTTCTTCCCATGTCCTCTACTGTCTGAGCTCGTTGTACATTGTGAACAACCCTACCTTTTTCACCTCTGTGAGGACAATCTCTGAACCTATGGTCTCCTTTACAACCCCAATATTGCATAGGTGGTTGTCTTGGCTCTTGAATCCTTGTGTCAATCACTCTAGTTTCCTTATGCGTTTTCTTTCATTGTGGATTATTTCTGAAGAATGGTGGCTTAGATCCCTTCTTCCTCTGATCCATCTTGAATTTCTTATTATCTTCCCAAGCCTTTTGGAAAGTTGGCCTTGCTTTCAGCTGGTCATATAAGGATTTAGTTCTCCTTATGGTCTCTTATAATGTCTTGGGATCATCATATTGTATTTTGTCACTGATGAACTATGGAAATCCACTTAAATACCGTTGAATCTTGACTGTCTAATCCTTAATGAAAGAGACATACTTCAGTAGTTCCAAAAACCTTCTCTCATATTCATCTATGGTCGTACTTCCAAGCTTGAGTTCAAATAACTCTTTCATTTTCTTGTCATAGTATCTCTTACTCAAGTACTTCTTCTCAAAATACTTCTTGAATTCCCTCCAAGTAACACTTTTCTCTACAATGTGTTGTACCTGCACAAGTTTATCCCACCACATGGAGGCCTTTTCTTTGAGTTTATAGATAGTGATTCTACCTTCAGCATGAGAAGAATAATTATGCAATTGAAAATACTTCATCATGCCTAGAAACCATGTTTCATCATCTTCATCCTTCTTTTGCTCACCATCAAATGTAGGAGGTTTGATTTTGTTCATTTCTCCTCGCAGCTCATCCACCCCAGATCTCTTATACCTTCTGACAGGGGATAGAATTGAGTTGTTTCATTCTCTCTTATGGGAATGCCTTTGGGGATGATGGTGATTTCTACTAGCACTTTTTACTTTTCCTTTCTCCTCTGAATATTTGTGACTCTTAGATCTACTTGAGAAACTCTCCTTAACCAATTTCTTCTCTATTATTTTCAAACCTTCCAATAGCTTCATGTTGAATTCATCCTGCTTCTCTTTGTCTTTCATAAGCCTTTTATTATTAGCTTTATTTCTTTGGACATACTTCTGCAAATTCTTAATGGTCTCAGCCATATTCATATCTTAATTCCTTTCTTCTCCATGTCCGTTGGAGTTAGTTCCTTCCATGCCCAAATGGACATCCTTCCCTATGCTCTTCTCTGGATGACTGTAATTCCCTTGTGCCTCTTCCATTCATACGGACTCTGCACTAGTCTGACCCAACCAAGTTGTTGTTAATTCTACAAAATGTGCAGCCATTGAAACTAATCAGGCTAACAATTCAGCAATTCATGAGAATATGCCCCATTTCGATTCAACATACACATCAACATTATCACTCCCAATTTCTTGGTGTTATCACCATGAAAATTCTAGATAAGACCCAAGTCTCGACAACACTGATGTGCAGTGCCTTCCGAGATACACTTGTGCAAGAAGGTGGTTTTGTCGAAACCACTTTCGCCAAGACACGGTATCACGTGTCTCATCATGTCAAATCCACTACTCATGGAGTGGGTGACGGCTAGTCAGATCACCCTGCTTCATTATTTCAGTATTTCACAGCCATGTGATGTTAATTGAACGTCGCCATGTAACAAACTCAAAATATAATCATTCAAAATGGATTGGTCGAGCATGGAAACCCAACGCTCTTGTATGTAATCTGTCTACGCTTCATAAATGGAGTTCTATAATTACCACTCCCCAAGTATGAAGATATCTGCATATCCATAACCGAAGTAATCTCCAAGCTGCTCGAATTCCTGCTCTTTGTAAAGACACATTTTGGTATCCCCAACCTAAGATACATGGACAAGGCTAAGTTGAGGGAGATTGGTTATTCGAGCAACATGCTAGGCTTTCCTGCTAATAAGGAGGAAAGGGTCCTTGCACATATTATAGCAACTAATTTCCACACAGAGCTGGTTATAGACTCATAATTGGAAGTCAGGATGAATCCCACTATAAAGGATTTAGTCATCAATAGGCTAGCCACTAAGAAGCAAAGGAGTAAGCGACATAAGAAGAAGGAATCTACGGCTGAAGCATCTGAAAGTGTTGGAGAGAATCAACCGGTTTGGTTAGACTCTTCTTTAAAGGTGAAGATCGCTAAGTTGAAGTAAGTCTTCAACTAAGATAAGCATGTCTCAGCGAATTTTGAACAGCCAGTAGCGAAGGTAAGGAGTACAAGAGATGATAGGCATGCTCTTCAAACGACCCTTTTTACAATAGGCTAACTATTGTCATCACCCTTTTGTAATTCTGTGATTAATATGATTATATAAATATAGAAACGGATTTTAGATTGTTTTATTACAATTTCTATATGGTTATGTTATGACTCTTGTTTTCTTTTATAATAAGTTTTTCTTGTACTCTTATATTTTATTTTCATCTGTCTAAAACGGAGGAAATTAAAACTCGGAATTGTTTTTAATTAATGCTTCAATGCGGTTATGCGTTTCTTTTTTTTTCTTTTATTATTATGCAATTTAAACTCAGACTCATCGCCTTCCAAGCGACTTCGCGTGCATTAACTTGACCTGTTCATTTATATTTATCGTGCATAGAAATATTACAAGGTAAAACGCTTCTCCGCGCACCTAAATCTACTGTGCATTTCTTCTTCATCATACCGACTACTTATGCGCACTACTCTGGCGTTGTGCGCCAATATCCACTGTGCATAGTTTCGATACCATGCACCAATTTTCCACATGCATTTTCAGCCTATGCATGCACCATGTCAAGTTTAACATATTCCTTAGCGCTCAAATATCTGCGCACTCTACTGAATACACCGTCGTAAAACAACTTATACTCATACTTATGCGTGTAATAACAAAACTCATCTCCATTAAAAAATACTTGTGCATCCCATGTGCACCTTACTATGTGTGTGCTTACCATGCAAGGATAATTTTAGCGCATGCATCTACACATAATAATATTCCGTGCGGCACCACAATTTACCATGCACACTGGCACACCAACGTTTTCCCGCGCGGTGCCAAATTTACCACGCGTGCCAATACGCCAACCTTTTCCAAGGACACTCTGTTACTCCAATTTTGGTCACTTCGAAGTTACTTTTCTGTGAATATTCACTTCAATTACACCCCTCTAGCCCATCCAAGCTCAGTGTTGAACTAAGGCTCTGATACCATACTGTAACGATCCCCCCGACCAACCTGAGGCTGGGGTACGCCACTTCCAGAGAAACCACTCATGCTCTGACACCAATCGATAACATTCCTAGCCATCAGGTCGGGCCATGATACTCTAGGGAACACTTTCGTTCCCATACTACGGAACATACAGTAGAATACCCAGTAGTCAACTAAGCAATGCCACATAAATTTACTCTTTAGACTGCATGCAACTAAAACATATACATACAGCACGCTCGTGGAAGATTTACATCTAAACATAAACAAACAATTACTTTATGTAACATACGAATTTTATATTGAAATAACAGTAACTACCGATATGCATCATTTACAGGAAATTACCCATAAGCACACAAGCAATCATAATCACATATATGATAAAATTGTAACATATGCATGTAAATAACAAAACATCATATCAATATATCATACAATTGGTACTTATCTTAGAAATACTGTCACCACCTTCTTACAGACCGTCCACGAACCTCCCAGCCATAGACTACACTATCCATCACTCTCAACAGTGAGTCACCCCTGAGATGGGACTGAAATCCACCCAGGGTAAAGGGATTCCTATCCAGACTAAGGCTCATGGACAACAGGAAAGACTCTGTCTCAGGTGCTCACTCAACTAACAGCCTACAACCTTTCATTCCCCACATGCATGTCCCACCCAAGGAAGTGTGCCCCTTCTTTGCTCAACATTCCCTCAGCTGCCCCACTTCCCTTCCAGGTCTTCAAAAATAGGCCGGAACGGATGTCTCAGAGTGTTGTAGGTGCATTTTAGCACCTTTGAAAATCAATCCCCAACAATTCTCTCGCTCAGAGAACTGCTCACAGGCATGACAACCCGCTTCTTCAATCCTGCTCCAAGATAACTAGGTACACCAGCCAAAATGGGTGTTGAAACAAACTTCGGAAAGGTGAAATGGTTGTCTCAAGAATAATGGAATGTATGAGTGAAATGGTCATGGAATCATTGACTGGATAACTGAGTGTGTTTCAGAATCACTGTGAACTCTTCGTGAAAAGTGATGGTGAGAATGATGGTCATCCCCCCCCCCCCNTATCTCAATGAGATAAGTTCCCCCACGATACGAATGCATGTCCCCAACTTGACACTTGTCATATCGGAAGTTACTTTTGTCCACTTGTCCCCAACTTTAAAACTTAGGATAAAATAATTATCCATACTTTATGTTTTAGGAAATATTAATATAATATTCCCTTAACTTTTGGCCCTCCCTTTCCCTAACTGGTGAAGTTCAGTCCCCCATCTCTTTTATCGTGGTCTATCTCCGCGCAGTGATGTATTTTATATTAAGCATGAGTCATGTACAAAGTAGGCGCATTGGCCCTTGAAATCTAGGTGTTTCGGCCTAATACCAAAACATAAGCATTTTGTCTTATAATACTGGCTCACCAGCCTATAATTCATATCATATACATAAAGGTTCATTGACCTTAGTATTGCACACACTTTAGTTACTGCGTATGGTATCCACTGTCCTCAAGGTTGCGTTCACTTTAGTTACTGCGCGCGGTATCTTGCGATGTGCATATTACATCATTTTACTGCGTAGTTCATGTGTGCACTATGCCACATGATGTGCATTATCAAATGAGGTCAAAACAACTCACCAACTTAAGTATATTTATATTACATTTACAATTGGGTTCGATCGAGGGACATTACACAACTAATCTACGGGCTCAAATTCACGGTTAGCAAAAGTGTTCTCGGTGTGTGGCATGAAGGGATAAATAGATACTTGGTAATGGATCTCTTGCAACGGGTAAGAAGTCTTCATTACCTTAGTTTTTTCCATTACGGTGTAGTTCCAACAGTCTGGTGGCAAGTTGTCTAACCATTAATGCCTTTCTTCCCATTCGGGGCTTCAGTCGAATGTTTATACTGTCTCTAATGGCTATATTGCTTCGCAATGGCAAAGTTCCATGTGATGTTGTTCTGGTATTCCAGCAAAGCTCCAATTTTGTAAATTTTACTTATGTGAAGTTCCCTCGAGAACCTTCTGTAATTTTTCAATCTTAGCTCTCTTCTTACTTAGTTTTCTAGCCTTCTTTCCAATGGGCTTCATCTTGGAATTCCTTTTTCCATTCTGATTCTTATCTTCTTTTGGCATAGTAACTTCACGGTGTTGATATTTTCTCCTAGAAATTAGGGGTAATACTTCATCTGTATTTGGAATAGGTACTGCAATATTTTGTGGGTCTTCTAGTGTTCTTCTAGCTTCGACATTCCATTATTTGGTTTTAAATAGCTTTGCTTGGTTCTCATGTTCTTCAATCAAGTGTGTGATCTTCCTAGTCATGAAATATTTTAGCTCTTGCTTCTTTTGTTCTAAGACTTATTTTTCTTTCCTTTGGCCTGGTCTCTTTCAATCCAAGGTTTTTCGAGCAACATAGGAAATGGAGCGTTGTCCTCAATAAATTTAACAACCTCAAATTCTTCCTTTGTCGAATTTCCATTGGCACTCATAGATATTTGGGTAGGCTTTCCACATAGGTTTATCAGCTTTCCTCTGAATAATCCTATTCCTCCTAATGAAGGGATCATAGAAAGCCTTCCTATAGTTTCCCAAGTTATTTCTTTCATGATATTCACCTGTGTTTCTTCATCTAGAACACCGTCAATGTCGAAGTCTCCTATTCTTACTTCAATGCATTCTTTTTCTTTGAATACCTCTGATAAACTGATATATCGATGGTCATTCAACGTTTCTTTCATTTGTATCAATACTTTCTCTGATTCTTTCTGGGGTTCTGTCATAATCACAGTTGCTTGACTTTGCTCATGGTCTTGTTGTCTCATATTCATCCTTTCAAGATGAGAAATCACTCTAGGGAAATCCAAAACTTCATGGTCCATAGATTTGTAACAGAGGAAACTAGGCTTTCTACCAGGGCATTCCTTAGCTAGATGTCTCGGTCTTCTGCAACTGTAACAAAGGGTTAATCCTCTCTTTATTTTAAATGATCCCCAACCTTTCCTATACTCTGTGCTAGGATCATAGTGGTTAACCTGCAAAAAAATCTTTCTAGGATCCTGCATCCATTTGTTAGTCCAAATATTCTTTTTATACATAAGTATAACATATTTTTCACTATTCTTATCATATCTACTCATATCAAATCTTCTTTCTTCTATTAGTACCCTAGTTTCCAAGCAAGGATAAATCTCATCAAACATGCCTAGATCCATACTTTAGAAACAAAAATTTCCACTAATCTTACTTCTATAGAACACAAAGCTTCCAAATATAAAACTTTTCAATATTCTTACCTTTATTAGAGCACAAAGTGTTCGGATCTTACCTCTTTTATTCAAATCGTTCTTCTTTTCTTTAGCACAAAGCTTCACAAACTGAGTAGAGTACTACGCACTAGAGCGACAGATCTACGCATAGATATTTCACAATTTCAGGTTAGATCTTTGCACAAAACTTCTTCTTTCTCAGTTCCCAGCAATCACAACTTCAAGTCCTGGTAATGGAACCATTTGTTGGCACAAGGGAAGACCCAGGGTTCAATGCTCAAGAGTGCACCAACAAAACCCTAACTACTGACCCTTTCGACAACACCTTCGAAGTAGATGAAGTCTCACCCGAGGTAGAGGCAGGGGTGGTTGCAGGACTCTAGTGTATGCAACCTTAGCTGGGACACAGATATGTGATTCTAACACTTAATAGAGCACTTAGCAGTAAACATTCATCAATATTTAGTTCTTAGTAACAACAAAGACAAATCCTAATTATAGAGCATCACAGTATCCAACTAGATCTAACATCTAACAACAATTAGAATGACGAAATAGATCAGGTCTTAATAGATTCAGAACTAAGCATATGTACAGTCAGATATAACATCCATCCATATTATTAAGCACTAAGCATTGACAAATCATTCATCTATATTAAATCACTAAGCACATTAACACATAAGAACATCAACACATTGCACAAAGCAGAGAAACACAACATATACGTGGTTCACCCACCCCATGGGGCTACGTCCACCAACTCTTCTTCTCTTCTATTATCTTTTGTTAATCAGTTGCATGCACAAATCTCAAAACCCTACTCCGCATAGGATAGGAGATTTGCGCGCACCTCGCCAGATCCTCCTTCCCTAATCTAGGATACAACACTAAGCCTTCTACAGTCACTTCCACTCAGCTCTCCAAGCTTCACATAGTATGCACAGAGCACTTTACAATCCTTTGATCACATAGGTCGATCACTAGCACTTAGCACATTGGCCTAACATCACATAGATGCTTTTCCTTCCATTGCCTAGACAACTATTTATACTTTACAAAATAGGCCTAAACATGAGTAAACCCATGGGCCAACATCCCATACCCATTACATAATCCCAAACCCTAAAAAGGACCCAAAAAGGGGTCGAGATCCTGTGATCTCTGCTTCATCTTGCGCTCCATCTTCGACAGGCTGTCGAAGTCCCAAAATAGGTCAAACTTGACCAAGGATCTCCCAAAACTTAGTCAAGGGCCAACACACACACCCTTCCAGGATCAAGCATCCTTTCACTACTATAGATTCCTTCAGTGATCCATCCTTCCAAGGATTTCACACACAAGTAGAGCACTAACTCATTACCAGACCCCCACTAAGGTCTACTCTCTATGAAAAACATAAGGCTCCAATATCCAATTAGTATCCTTTATGTCCAAACATTCCATCTTTAATAACTATTATCTCATATGTAGCGCATACATATACTCATCATGAGACAATATCATATCAATTTCATGTAGAAATTTAAATTTATTTCACAAGGAAATTCAACTTTTTTCCAAAATATAAAATTCCATCTCATATTTTCCTGACTGTTGTAAAAACACGCATTAATATTTCCCATGGCTTTCAAAAGTGTCCTACTTGTGACCAATTTTCTTCCAATCATTTCATCTTGCATTCAGACAAATAGATTATTAGTATTTCATGTACCATAAAATTCTATTGTAATACTTACAAAAGCTCACAAGTGATTTAAGAATTATCTACACTTAACAATTCAATCACAGTTATGAAACCATTTGTTTAATAGAAAGAAATTGTCATTCTCTCCATGCACATTTTCAACAATTAAGATTTGTATTCTTTCAATATTATTATTTTCATTACTCTATTCCTTGAACAAAAAATTCATGTAGTCCATGATCATGTGACTACTTTGGTTTGAAACTTGCTCGTTGCAATGTATAACAACCCCTGAAATGTTCTCAACTCCATGAGTTAGTAATAATTGTAACATTTTAGTTGTTAATGTAATCATTTACGTTAAATAAAATATATGCATGCATTCAATAGATGCATTCAAGCATAACAATTCTATCATGCATAAGTGCAACTCTACCACTTACACACTATGCATGAGTGAAAATATCCATGCATATCTATTCAATGAACCTTTGCATTGATTTCATAATGCCATTTATCTAATTCATGTATCCCACCATGGTGAATTGGAAGGTCTAGCTAATGCCTCAACACATCATCCATACATTTCCCTATTCTTTCTCAATCATTTGGATGTCTTTCTTTTCGACCCAAACATTATACCGAGAATATAATTATATGGTGCTCTTTAGTGTTAGAAAAAAGGTTACAGTCCAAACCTTAGCTATAAGAAAGAAGTTTCCTTGGATACTTGTGTGGCACTAAATCCTTTCCATATCCATCCATGCCATGGCCTCATACATGAATAGATTTATTGGCATTCATTCATGTAACAGGGTCATACCCGTTTATTGCTTTGGTTATTAATGATCTAGATTTTATGAGAAGAAAAAAATGACTACAGATTATTAACAGGTTGTTAACAAAAAATAATAGAGATACAGTAAAATTGGTTTTCTATTTAATAAGGAAATAAGTTGAAACTGTAAAATGCAGCGGAAACAAGCTTGATGGAATGGTGGCGGCTTATCTCTGAGAAGAGATGTGATGACTATGCTCATTTGCAAGAAGATGATTACAATGAGGATCTGAAGGCCTTTTTACAATAAACATGAATGCCAAAAACCCTAGACATCCAAAAACCTAACCCTAGGAGATGAAGCGCCCAAAAGTCATGTGGGCCCCATCTAGGTAAGTTAGTACATCAACTTCCCGGGGTTGTAACTTTTGCATACAATCTCCGTTTTAGGCATGTGATATCCCGTTAGAAAGGTATCATCAAGGAGATTCATTTTGGGGTCCCAATCATGCCTTCAGATATCATTGAGAATATTGATCCCTAAAACCCTTCATTTAGCCCCTCAAAATGGCCCTAGAAGTTAAAACTGCTAAAAATAGTAAATTCCCAATTGTTTTGAGCCAGTTGGAAAAGGTGGGTGGCCACCAATATCCACCTAGATCAACCCTACCTCCTTAGGAAGAAATGGTCTCCATTTCATTGAGTTCCCCCATCATATGAGGAAATTTCTACTGAATTTGGCCCTGAGTGAGCCACTTGCCTTGGTGTAGGAGCTGCCCTACTTTGATGACTCGATAAAGATGGATCCTTTGTTGTCGAGTGCCCTTGATATGTGTGTCCACAATATGATCGTTGGATTCCTGTTGTATGTAGTCGAGGTTGAGCTTTGTTTGTGTAAGCTTCTCTACTATGTCTGAGGTGTCCAATAATGGTGGGAAATAAGGGCGAAGAAGATCCACATTGAACATTACGTGTAGGCCAAGGAAAGGAGAATTTTGAGTTCAAAGGAATTATCCCCCATGGCCTTTGTGATGGTGTACATCCCATAACGGAGTGGGTGAAGCTTCTGATGGGGTCCTGTAAGGCATTCTTTCTGCAAGTGCAACCAAACTTTGTCGCCCACCTGAAACTTATGTGGAACCTGATGTTGATCATGGCGTTTCTTGTAATTGTCATTGGACTTATGTAGGATATCCTAAACCTTTTGGTGGATGTGATGGATCTTCTCAATGAACCAGGTGGCTTTATCAGCTTCAGTTCAATCAGGAGATGAGTCGGTCGAGGTGACTACAAGGGGAAGTGCAACATATATGGGACCCAATGGTTGGAATCCCAACCCCACCTAAAAGGGGTTGTGGTCGAATGAGCTATGCAGGGCTCATTTGTAGCTATGTTGGACATAAGGAAGGCTCTCATCCCATGTGTGAGGGTGATTTGAACTATACATGCAAAGGATATGCACAATCATTCAATTTATGACTTTAGTTTGGCCATTTGTCTGGGGGTGCAAGGCCATGGATTTGGTGAGCTTGGTGTCCATCTGTGACCAAAGTCTGAACTAGAATGTGCTGAGAAATCGACTGTCTCGATCTGAGACAATTGTTTGTGGGATTCCAAAATGTACCCAGACTCGTTCAAAGAAGATCTTGGTAGTGGCTTCTGCTATGATGTTCTTCTTGCAGGCAACCATACTCACCATCTTAGAAAAGTGATCAACAACCACAAAAAAAATTTCATTTCCCCGCTTGGTGGACGAGAGGCCCGAAATGTAGTCCATTGAGATGGATTCCCATGTCCTATCAGGAGTAGGAAGAGGGTTGTATAGGCATTTTTTCTTAGTGGTCGGTTTGGAAATAGCACAGGCAGTGCAGGACCTGATATACTTGTTGACCTTTTTTCAAAGTTTCGGCTAGTAGAAATGTTTATGTAGCATCGCCACTTTCTTTTCGACATCAAAGTATCCTGCCACTCGACTCTAGTGGGATTCCTAGATCATCTCCGCTCGCTCACTTGATGGAACGTAGATATGGCCCATACGAAACAACAACCCATCATGAAGATGGAAATGATCGATAACTGTGTTTTCACCCAACATTTGGTAGGTGGTGGTGAAGTCTGGGTCTGTCTCATAGATTTGGGGCCATCCAGAGGTCTCATGGTCATAGGAGTCTAGCACCGTAGTGAGTGCCATGACTGGCGGTATGATGAGGCAATTAGTGACACGATTGGTGCTTCTTGTTTTATACTTGATGTTGAGGTGGAATTGTTGCAATTATGTGGACCAATTTTGATGGCGATCATTTTGCAATTTTCCTTGTTTCTGCATGAACTAAAATGGATTATGATCAATGTGGATGAATTTCTCCTTCCCAATAATGTAATTTCTCCACTAGCGGCAGGCTTTCACAATCAAGTACATTTTTTTGTCATAAGTAGGGTACTTACATACAACATCTAATAGTGTCTCACTATGATAGGCCACGGGGTGGCCATGCTGAGTGAGAATGACACCCACCACATAGTCTGAAGCATCTGTCTCGATCTCAAAGGGTTGCTATAGGTCTGGTAGTGAAAGTATTGTGGTTGAGCATAAGCGTTGCTTCAAATCATTGAACACTTGTTGTTGGGACTGACCCCACACAAATTTATCCTTACCACCACCCCTGGTTATTTGGCTGAGGGCCCATGCAATATGGGAGAATACCAACACGAACCTGTGGTAGAAATTGGCAAGGCCCAAGAATATCTGAAGCTCAATGAGTGTGGTTGGGTCTGGCCTGTCACAAATGACTTGGATCTTGGATGGATCCACATATACGCCATCCTGAACAATTATGTAGCCCAGGTAATGGACCCTATCCATGCCAAATGACCATTTTTCCAAGTTGGCATAGAGCTTGTGTTGTCGCAAGGTGTGCAGAACCTATTGAATATGCTACAAGTGTTTGGCCCAAGTCTTGTTGTAAATGAGAATGTCATCCAGATACACAACTAAAAAAGTATTGGCGAATGGTTGCAGGATATCATCCATCATCCTCATGAAAGTGGATGGAGCATTTTTCAAACCAAAGGGCATGGCAAACCATTCAAAAAGACCTTCCTTTGACTTGAAGGTGTTTTTCCATACATTTGTCTGTTCTATCGGGAATTGGTGGTAGCCAGACTTCAGATCAATCTTACTGAAGTATTTGTCCCCTGTGAGTTGATCAAGGAGGTCGTCGATTCGGGGAATCGGGTACTGGTTTCTAACTATGATTTTATTCAAATCTCGGTAATCAATATAGAGTCGCCATGTTCCGTATTTCTTCTGTACCTGCATGATTGGGCTCCCACAAAGTGATGAGATGGGATGGATGTGCCCCTTGTGGAGAAGTTCTTGGATTTGTCGCTTGATCTCCTCATTCTCTAACAGAGAGTAGCGATAGACTATCCCATTGGGCAGTGGTGCATCGAGGGTCTGATCGATGGGGTGCTTAACTTGGCAATGCAGACGTACCTCGGTAGCTGAGGATACAATATCTAAGTATTCTTCCACGACCTTATCTACTTTCTTCTTCTATGTGGAGAGGTCGGTCGCAGAGACCCTAGATGTGGCTATGATATTTCTCTTATTCTGAGAGTGAATAATGAAGAAGACAAACTTCCCCGTTTCATAGATGACCTTCTTGCATTTCTTAGAAGAGATCAAGGAAATATCACTAGGTGGGACTGCCTCGAGTATCCTATACAATTTCCTATTCAAAGTAATAACAACACTATGAGGCCTAGACTCATATATAGCATGGCATTTCGATAAATAAGGTTTTCCCAAAAGAACATCACAAACTTTGAGAGGAAAAACATCACACAATGCCTCATCTTTGAAGGGCTTGATGTCGTACGACAATCGACACTGTTGGCTAACGCGAAGATCGCTTCCTTGGTGGAGCCATCCAATGATGTAGGGTTGTGGGTGTGGTGTTTTTGGCAGGGCCAACCGCTTGATGACCTATGCTAACATGACGTTCTTCTAGCTACCTCTATCCATGATGAAGTGTAGTGGGGTGCCTTTTACCCACATTTGTGAATGAAAGAGGTGTTGTCTTTCTTTTGGCTCTTCTAGTTCACCAGGCTGGAGCTTGGTGGTAGCAATGGTGTCACTAGGTCCCATGTCAATGATCCACCTTCCCCTTTTTGGTTCTGGCTCAATGTATGAACCCACATTTCATTCAGAGGCTTTCACTTCAGCCACCAGTGACTTCTTTGAGCAGAAATCAATAGTGTTATTCCAAGGGCTCTTATGGAAGTCACACCACTTCCCGGTATCTTTCTTTGTCTTTTTGGTGTCCTTCTTTGCTTGCGGCTTGGACTAGTTCTCCTGGAACTATCCATATTTTATCTGTCCTTTTTTCTTTGATTTTGGGACACCCTTTCCTGGATTTTGTTGTGAGGGGTTCCCAGGCCCAAATTGTTGTGTCTTTTGTTTGAGATTCTTCTCGATTTTGACAGCATACCGGTAGGCCACACCCAAGGATGAGATGTCCAAAAAATCAATTTCGGTCTGGATGTATCTATGCAGAGCATCGCGATACTTGAGCACCAAATGTCACTCTGAATCTTTGATACCTAGCTTGGTGTGCAAGGTATGAAAGATATTTGTGAAATCTGGCACTGCTTGGTCTCTTTCTTGTCGCAATGTGGTCCATTTGGTATACAAGTCATCATAAATTCCGACAGGGTAGTATTGTTCTTTACTAGCATCCTTGAAGGATTCCCAGGTGGCCCTAACTATAAATAATGAGGGTTCCTTTGTTTCCTTTTTCTCACAGAAAGTTTCCCACCAATCTTTGACATGGGGAACAACTTTGAGGAGAACAAAAGTAATATTTTCTCTATTTGAAAAGTTATGGACGTAAAAATACCCTTCTAGTAGATTCAACCACTTATCTACAACATCTGAATCTATCTGACCTTCAAATATAGGAATATCAAAGTTTATTTATACCTTGAAGGGGGTGGCACCTCCACTCAAAGAAGATGTGTCCCCTGTTGGTAGTTGTCGAAGGATTTGCGCGAAACTATCCATAATCTCATTCCTTTGTTGCATGAGGGATTCCTCAATCAACAGTTTGAAAGGATTTCCTGTCCCGTCATATTTCTTTTCTCCTTCCATGAGAGGTTTCTTGGGCGTGCGAGAGATTTTGTCCTCAAGAGAAACAAGCTCGAGACCCAACTCTTTGTACTCCGACCTCGTTGGGTACATGCATTAAGACGAAAAGGAGAAGACTGATTTGATACCACTGATCTGGATTTTATGAGAAGAACGAAATGACTATAGATTATTAACAGGTTCTTAACACAAAATAACATATATATAGTAAAACTGCTTTTCTATTCAATAAGGAAATAAGTTGAAACTGTAAAATGCAACGGAAACAAGCTTGCTAGAATGGTGGCGGCTTATCTTGCAAGAAGATGATTACAATGAGGCTCTTAAGGCATTTTTACAATAAAAATGAATGCCAAAAACCCTAGACATCCAAAAACCTAACCCTAGGAGATGAAGCGCCCAAAAGTCATGTGGGCCCCGTCTGGGTAAGTTAGTACATCAACTTCCCGAGGTCGTAACTTTTGCATACGATCTCCGTTTTAGGCATGTGATAGCCTGTTGGAAATGTATCATCGAGGAGATTAATTCTTGGGTCTTAATCACGCCTTCGACTATCATTGAGGAGATCTATCCCGAAAAACCTTCATTTAGGCCCTCAAAATGGCCCCGGAAGTTAAAACTGCTAAAAAGAGTAAATTGCCAAAATTGTCAGAAATTGTTTTTGAGCCAGTTGGAAAAGGTGGGTGGCCACCGATATCCACCTGGATCAATTAACCTATAAACAAAAAATTCAGGACATGCTAGTACATCACATGTATGCATTCAAATTGTACAACAATGTAATTTTATAAAATAAACTCTGGCTAAGGGAATTTTTACCTAAATTCCCTTTCAACAATTGTGTAACATAGATTCATAAAATTCATACCTGCATAGATTCCTTTAATTAAAGTTGAAGCTACTTGATTAGTTGGTATCACTATGGGTTCCCATGCTTCCTTCACCAACCTCTTATGCACATTTCATCTTTTTTTTACTTCCTTTTATATGGATTACATCCATATGAAGCCACATCATCAACAACACTTGTAACCATGCAACAACCTTCCTCTTTCTTGGAACGACAACCACTATTAGCAACATTCATATTTTTATATATAACAATAGATTACTCCTAGTCCTTAACATGTTATATACATATATATAATCTATAGTCACTAATGCATATCGTGTACTAAGAATGCATCCTTAGTTCATGTTCTTCTTCCTCTTCACAATCTATGTAGAATAATTTCTTCTCACCGCACTTATGTCCCTTACTATACTTGATGTCACAATTAAATCATAAACCTTTTTCTTTTCTCTCCTCCAATTGTTTAGGTGTCAACCTTCTAGGTTGAGGTGTTTTAGAAGAAGGAACATTATTCTCTCGATAGATCTTAAGAGTGGTGCTTCTAGTAGCCATAGCCATATTTTTACTTTCAACATTTTTTGCCATCCTGAATGCATTCTCTAGTGATTTGGGTTCCCAAAGGTGAACCTCATGTTGAATGTTGTCCTTTAAATTTCATATGAATAAATCAATCAAGTGATCATCTGGAATATATGTTACGTTTATATTCAATCTTTGGAAGTTCCCAATGTTTTCTGCAACTGAACCCTTTTGCTTCAGATTTATCAATTGGCTAAAGAAGGTATTGTTCCTTGTATCCTCATAGTGTGCTATCATTTCTTCCATGAAAATTGTCCAAGTGACGAGTGATTTGCGAGAAAAAATCCATCGATACCACACAAATTGATTGGGTTCTAAATATAAATAAGCAATTTGTACCTTGTGTATGTGGCACATCATGTAGATAAAAGAATTTCTCCATCTGAAGTATCCATGTGATTGGGTCCTTTCCATTAAACTTCCTCATATCGATCTTAGGAAAGTGGTTGGTATTCAACCCAAAGTTGGAGTTTCTCCATTATTGATTCATCTTCCTTGTGTCCTCATCATGAATTTCATGGGATACATTTTCACTTTCAGGTGTCCTCTCTATTAGGAAATTTTTCAATGCTTTCATGATCCCCCATTTAAAACCATCCATCATCTCTTGTAGTTCATATTTTTTTACTGTCTTATTTTTTAAATCATTTATGTCCATATGCATTTCTTCACATTCATCAAGAGTCCAAGTAGGACTGTCTGGAGGATTATTTGGTGTAGAAGTTCCCCTTTTTGGTGGCATGTTGGCCAAGTATCACTTTTAAACCTTGATTTCGAGGTGGTTCTACTAGACGATATTTCTTCTATTGTATCTCCAAAATTTCGGCCCTTTTGGGTATAACAATTTTTTTTTTTTTAGTTCTCTGATATTTCTTCTCTACAATGCCATAGGTTTGATCAAAATTGGATGTGCCAAGTGTAAGTTATGGTAACTTCCCCACAACTTGTTGATTGTTTTCCCTTCCAAGAGAGCATACTTGTAAATCATTCCCAGATCGCAATATATGATATTTGATTATAAAAATTGTACCACAAATACTACATACTTTCCACTATCCAATACAACTGATCTCACTTAGTTTGGATACTCACTGAAGAAGATATCATTTTTTTACCCGGAAGACCTATTTGAGACTAGTTAATATGACTATGCATTCATCATCATTGGGTGTTATGGTGAGATTCCTTAGCCTCTCTAGCAGTCGAGACTCTTTGTCTTGTCTTTCACAATCGAGATCATCCTCTCTGTTGCAGTTACAGGCTTCAATTCTCTTCCATCTATCAATCGCCTCTATGAACAGTCTTCATTCCACTGGCAGATTCCTTGAGACTCTTCAGCTTCTCTGGCAATCACCCTGAAGTCTCTTCGAGTCCTCTGGAAGAAACAATCAATCATTTCTAGCAGTTACACTGTGAACCTCCAAAAATTGCATCAGCAATTGAATCGCCATTGATCGATTAACTATGAAGAGAAATAGTATCCCTTCGATCATATTCTCGAATAACCTGCACCATTGGATCATAAATGATGGGTCTCACGCTTATTTCACCATTTCAAAATTTGACATTTCGGCATTTAGGCATTTCGGCATTCCTGTGGTGAGGCATCTCGTCTCTCCAATTCACGATCTCTGAAATGGAGATTAGCTTCGTGCTACCTCATCCCTTGAGCCTTCATCGATGTGACCATAGGTTATCACCAAGGGCCAATTCTAAACATGCATTCCACACTTCTCATTTCGGGGATTCTTTGATGAGTCATCTCAACTCTCCATGTCCCAACCTATGAAATGGAGCTTGTCTCTTGGAGCTCTTCTCTACATCTCTTCGACGATGTGAACACCGACGGTGACCAAGTGCTTATCCATACAACACTTTCGCAATTTCGCATTCGGCACTTCGGGACTCCTGTGATGAATATTCTTGACTCTTGACTCCTCCAACTCCTGGTATCCGAAACTCTGGTCAATGTGCCTGCTTTGGGATTTTTGGCGTTTCGCATTTTGGCACTTCAGGACTCTTGTAATGAAGAGTCTCGACTCTTGACTCCTCCAACTCCCGATATCCGAAACTCCATTCGATGTGCCTGTTTCAGTATTTTCGGTGTTTGTCATTTCGACACTTCAGGACTCTGGTGATGAAGAGTCTTGACTCTTGACTCCTCCAACTCCCAGTATCTAAAATTTCAGTTGATGTGCCTATTTCAGGATTTTCGTCGTTTCGCATTTCAGCACTTTGGGACTCCTGTGATGAAGAGTCTCGACTCTTGAGTCCTCCAAATCCTGATATCTAAAACTACGAAATGGAGTCTTTGTTTCTGATACCCAAAATGGAATTTATCTTCTGATCTTGTCATGCGATCATCATTGTGTTGTTGGTCGTGATCTTTGCCATCAATGACAAACACACATACACTGCACTCTGTGTGCACCTCTACACTACCTCTTCTGGTCTTCACGATCTTGCTCTGTTGCATCTTCCCAAAATACTTCTGGTACCCACCTGGCACATTATACCTATACTCAAGCCATCATCATTGTTGTACTTACCATCAATGAAAAGCATACGCTTCCTGTAAAACATGCCAACAATCTCCCCCTTTGGCATTGATGGAAACAAAGGCACCCAGACCTGTTCTTTTCTCCCCCTTTGACATCAATGTCATAGAAAACATGTTCCCTCTGAGTTGTTGCAGTATTTTTTGCAGGTATCATATATTCAATCAATACAAACTCCCCCTAACAGGATGGACTCTCTTAGGTGTGAGATGGGAGATATTCAAATGGTGTCTTGGCTAGGGGTTTAGTAAAGATGTCTGCAATTTGTTATGTGGCTAGAACGTAATGGACCTGAACAATCTGATTGGTGACCTACTCTCTTAGAAAATGGTATTTTATGGGAATATGCTTGGTCTTGGAGTGGAATACAGGATTCTTGGACACACTGATGGAACTAGTGTTATCACAATGAATTGGGATCAGTGCAGCGTATTTAACCTCCAAGTCTGCAAGTGTCTGAATCATCCATAATACCTGAGTGCAACAGGTAGCAGCTGCAATGTATTCTACCTCTAGGGTTGATAAAGAAATGGAACCTTGCTTTTTACTCAACCATGCTACTAGAGAATCTCCTAAGAAGAACGCACCTCCACTCGTTCTTTTTCTTTCATCCATGTAGTTAGCCCAATCAACATCTGAGTAGACTAATAATTGAAAATTCTGATTCTTAGGATACCATAGGCCATAGTTCATTTTTTCTTTCAAATATCTGAATATTCTTTTGACAGCTAGCAAATGACTCTGTTTAGGTGTAGACTAATATCTTCCTACCATTCCAACAACATTCATTATGTCTGGGCGAGATGTTGTGATGTACAGTAGGCTTCCTATCATTGACCTATATGAAATTTGATCAACATCAGGTGATTCATCATCCTTGCTTAATTTGCATCCAGTAACCATAGGTGTGCCCACACGTTTAGAATCTTCCATTTGAAACCTTTTCAACATTTCTCTTAGATATTTTTCTTGAGAAATGAACATCCCTTCAGACCTCTGAGTAATTTGCAGACCAAGAAAAAATGACAGTTCACCTATCATAGACATTTCAAACTCAGACTCCATGGCAGAAGCAAACCATTGTATCAATGAATCCTTATTACATCTGAAGATGATGTCATCTACATAGACCAACACGATGATCAAATCATTATCCATTGTTTTGATATATAGATTGTTGTCAACTGTACCTCTCTTGAACCCTTTGTCTTTGAGATACGTATCCAGTCTGTGATACCAGGCACGAGGGGATTTTTTTAACCCATATAAGAATTTATTCAGCTTGCATACTAAGTCAGGGTTATTAGACAGTTCAAAACCCTTTGGTTGTTCCATATAGACTTCTTCATTTAAATCTCCATTTAGAAAAGATGACTTGACATCCATTTGATAGACTTTAAACCTTTTATGACAAGCATAGGCAGAAAATGTTCTGATAGCTTCTAATATTTCTATGGGCGCAAATGTTCATCAAAATCCAGTCCTTCTATTTGAACATAGCCTTTACAGACCAATATTTTTTTTTTCCTGACAACTTGTCCATGCTCATTCAACTTATTCTTAAAGATCCATTTGGAACCAATGATATTTTTACCTTTAGGTCCATGAACCATCTCCCACGTATTGTTTTTCTCAATTTCATCAATTTCATCATTCATTGCTTTAACCCAATGGTCATCTTTGCTAGATTCATTAAAATTCCTGGGTTCCAACATGGATATGAAAGCTATATGTGATTGTTTGGTGTTTTTGATTATCTTTCTCCTGGTTTTTACACCTTTGTCTTTTTCACCAATTATCTGACTTGCAGGATGATTCTTTTGAGTGATTCTGGAGGAGGAATTTGAAGTTGTCTGTTGATTTGAGTCTGTTTGAGTATATGTGTCTTCATCTGATTCAGATTCTTCATTTTCTGATTCTTGGACCTATTCATATTCAGCTTTAGTTGTGTCCTCTGTAGAAGACTCGTTATTGTACACCTCTCTTGCTGGGATTCCTTCATCAACTTTTATGTCAATACAGTCAACCATTTTATGAAGCCTCTTATTATAGCATATGTATCCTTTACTGTTTGTATCATACCCTAAGAATATACCTTCATCATCCCTGTCATCATATTTTCCAAGGTTCTCATCATTATTCTTTATGTAACATTTACTCCCAAAGACTTTGAAGTGTTTGATTGAAGCAGGTCTCCCATACCACAGTTCATAAGGTGTCTTGTCACTTTGTGGTCTGAGGTGGGCCTTGTTAATAACATGGAATATTGTTTGTATTGCTTCTACCCAATACGTTTGACCAATGTTCTTCTCATTCATCATTGACCTGGCCATTTGCTGCACTATTCTGTTTTGCCTCTCAACTACTCCATTTTCTTGTGGAGTTATTGGGATTGTGTATTCTCTCTTGATCCCATGCTTATCACGGAATTCCTTGAAATCACTTGACATAAATTCTCCTCCTTTGTTTGATCTTACTGCCTTTAACCTCTTACCTGTTTGATTCTCATTTAAAGCCTTAAATTTTTTAAACTTCTCAAATGCTTCATCTTTTTCCTTGAGAAAGGCAACCCAAGTAATTTTGTAGTAATCATCAATAATCAGCATGAAGTAGTTTTCTTTCCCTGTGCCTTCTTGTCTTGATGGTCCACATAAATCCATATGAACTAGTTAGAGTGGTTTCTGTGTTGAAGTAGAGCTCTTGGACTTAAACCGTGTCTTGGTTAGCTTTCCTACTTGGCAGGGTTTACACATAGAATCTTGGGGCTTTGATATTCTCGGAAGATCTTTTACTGCCTCAAGATTTTTGAGTTTGATTAAGTGGTCAAAGTTTATATGTCCAATTCTCCTATGCCATAACCATATTTCATCATAATTGCTTAAGTGGCATTCTTCTTTTTCTTCTTTTAACACATAGACATTGTTTTATGTTCTTATCCCTTTTGCAACTAGCTGTCCTGAATTCACAGATTTTATTCTATAGTCTTTAGAGGTAAAAATGACTTCACATCCTCAGTCACAGACTTGACTGACACTAAGAAGATTATGTTTCATACCTTCTACAAACAACACATCTTGAGCTTTCCCTTTTCCATTACTCAAACTTACCATTCCTTTACCTTTTATTTTTCCTGGCGCATCATTTCCAAAAGTTACATTCCCTGATTTTCTTTCAATTAGAGTTAGAAACTTACTTTTGTCTCCAGTCATATGTTTGGAACATCCACTGTCAATATACTAGGGATTCTTTTGTCTTTGGGTAGATAACACTATCCCACACTTGTCATCTGCTTTCTTCTTCCAAACCTTGACATTTTCAGCAGTGAGAATCAAATCTGGCTTGTAATTCCTTAAGCGAAAATCTGCAACTTTATGTCCATAGTTATGACAGATGTAACATCCAGGTTCACTAAATAGAAGATCATAGAGATTGTTATGCTCATAACTATTGTTATGTTTAACCTGCATCCTTTTCCCAGCCATCGCATGATTTATAGTCTGAGGTTGTTTGTTGCTTAGTTGTCTCTATCTTTATTTTGGAAGATGGTTATTCATTGAATATATTGATTGTTCATATCTAAATCTTAAAGAACAGTTTATAGCTTTGTGACCAAAATTAGAGCAGAAAAAACAATAACCATAGAAAAAACCTTTGTACCTTGAGAAAGTCTGTCTTCTTTGAGGAGGTCGATTTCTTTCATGCTGATAATGTCTCTGATCTACAGATTTGGTTCTGGTACTTTTTTTTTCATTCCTTTGTATTGGCTTATTTTCTTTCTTTGTTTCTGCAGAGTGACTGTTGTCAATGTTTGAGGATTTGACAAACTTGATCCTTATTCATACCCCAATCCATATTTCAACTTTGGGTTTCTTTTTTGATTTAGAATGGAGGTTAATCCTTATAATGCTTTGATACTTGATAGATTTTGATGATACAAGGCTTGAAACTTCTCCAACTCTTTCCTGGTTTTCACTACTTCTTTTTCCAGAGCTTCGCATCTTGCCTTCTTTTCTGATAATTGTTGTTTCATAATGTATTTGATTTTCTTTGCCTCTTCTAATTTCACTTTTAGTATTGAAAAGTCTTCGTCAAGTTGTTTATTGTCTTTCTCGAACTGTATCAACAATTGATTTTTCTTTCTGTTCTTAATTCTGAGTCTGTCAATTTCTTCCAAAGCACTGATTAATTCACCTTCCATATCCACCACATCTTCTTCATCATCCATTTCACCTCCCATGTGTTCATCATCAAGATATCCCATAGACATAATCATAAAATCATTTAGTTTATCTTCAATAGAGGATTCATTGTCTTCATCATCTGAAGGATCATCATCATTGTTTACACAGACTTTTCTTCTTAAAATTAGTCTCTTTAAAGAATTTTTTGTGTTTGTGCTTCTCCTCATCATCACATGTCCGATCCTATCTTTTGTGAGGACATTTATTTGAAAAATGACCTATATTACCATAGTTAAAAAATTTGAAAGATAGTTTACCTTTGTATTTTCCTGATCCCTTCTTCAGTCTCTTCATAAATTTTTCTTCAATTTCATCAGGCTCAGAATCCTCAATCTTGTCTACCTTAAATAATGCTTCTCTAGAGGTGGGTTTATCTTTAACTATTCTCATTTCATATGCAGTCAGTGTTCCTAGAAGTTAATCAAACTCCAAGGTTTTTAGATCATTAATTTCTTCTATAGCAGAGACCTTCGGGTTGAACATGTTTGGCAGAGATCTCAAAATTTTATGAACTAAAGAAGGTTCCTCAATTTTTTCACCAAGTGTTTTCATTGCATTTACCAGTTCTTCAACTCTCAGAAAGTATTTTCCAACAGTTTCATCTTCTGTCATCTTCATCTGTTCAAACTGTACTCTGTAGGTTTGAATCTTGGCGTCCTTTACCTTCTCATTACCTTCATAACTGCTAATGAGTTTGTCCCACATTTCTTTGGCAGTTCCTAGGTGCATAACTTTTATGAATTCTACTTCTGCAAGCCCACTCAAGATAACATTCATAGCCTTAGCATTGAATCTAAATTCTAGCTTGTCATCCTTATTAGCTAGTACAACAGGCTTTACATAACCAGTATCTACCACATCCCAGATATCTGCACCTAAAGCCATTATGTAGGTTCTCATTCTAACTTTCCAGNGGGGGGGGGGGTGAATCAGTTGTTACCGTGCTTAAACAATTATGCTTATTTTAAACTCTTTACAGAACACTTAATGTCAATCACAATAATGTAGGGAAGTAAGCAATAGAATATTCAACATCATTCACACATATGAAATATACAGAGACGGATATTTTCTGAGGAAACCCATAAAGGGTAAAAACCTCTTCTTATTTATATGATAAGTAATCTTTACATTCTGTACATTATCATACTTATGAGAACCAACTCATAATGAGGCTACAACCTCTGTTTTGCAATCTGCAACTTGCTGAGAGCACCAACTCTCTAGATTCTCTAGCACCCACTAGAAGGAAGCACCGACTCCCTGGTTTCTCTAACACCTACTAGAAGGAAGCACCAACTCCCTAAGAGTTCCAGCACCAACTGGATGGAAGCACCAACTTCCAGTTACACAGGCACTGACCTGTATATCAGAGAACCAATGTTCTCCCTTACACCACCCTGCNTTCTATATATAAGTTTATCACAGTGATACAATATTTATCAATGGCTTACCGGTCTTATCACTATTCTGCTACACTGCTCTGCTCTACCTGCATCAGTGTCTTCCTATACACTCCCCTTATGCTTTATGTTCTTCTGCCTTTTATGCTCTGTGCGCCATGTCCCTTAAATGCACCATTCCTCTTTTGTGCATTTCGGCTACTGCACTCTACCTCCTTCTACACGCATAAATCTCTCTCAATAGAAACACCCATCTCTTCTATGTTCTGCATATTTATACTATCTGTGCAATTTCTTCATCCTCCATGCACAGTGCCTCTGCATTCTCTTCAACGTGCCATGGTTCTGTTCATCGGGTTGTTCACTGCCACTTCAATTTTTTCTCTACTTCGCTCACTCAAGCATCAACACACTCTCTATGTTCTGCATGTTCTACTCGTGTCGAGTCCTCTACCTCATCATCATGGAAATTCCTCATCTTTTATGGCAGTTATGCCCATGCATTCATCATCACTGGGTGTTATGCTGAGATTCCTTAGCCTCTCTAGCAATCGAGACTCTTTGTCTTGTCTATCACAGTCAAGCTCATCCTCTCTGTTGCAGTTACAAGCTTCAACAGTCTTCATTACAATGGAAGATTCCTTGAGACTCTTCATCTTCTCTGGTGATCACCCTGAAGTCTCTTCAAGTCCTCTGGCAAAAACAATCAGTCGTTTCTAGCAGTTACACTTTGAACCTCCAAAAACCGTATCAACAACTGAATCACCATTGATCGATTAACTGTGAAGAGAAATAGAATCCCTTTGATCATATTCCCAAATAACCTGCACCGTTGGATCATAAATGATGGGTCTCGCGCTTATTTTTCCATTTCGCAATTCAACATTTCGGCATTCCTGTGGTGAGGCATCTTGTCTCTCCAAGTCGCGATCTTTGAAATGGAGATTAGCTTCATGCTACCTCCTCCCTTGAGCCTTTGTCGATGTGACCATAGGTTATGACCAGGGGCCAATTCTGAACAAGCATTTCACATTTCACATTTCGGGGATTCTGTGATGAGTCGTCTTGACTCTCCATGTCCCAACCTCTGAAATGGAGCTTGTCTCTTGGAGCTCTTCTCTACATCTCTTTGACGATGTGACCATCGGTGGTGACCAATTGCTTATCCATACAACGCTTTCGCAATTTCGCATTTCGGCACTTCGAAACTCCTGTGATGAAGAGTCTCGACTCTTGACTCCTCCAATTCCCGGTATCCGAAACTCCGGTCGATGTGCCTATTTCAGGATTTTCGACATTTCGCATTTCGGCACTTCGGGACTCCTGTGATGAAGAGTCTCGACTCTTGACTCCTCCAACTCCCGGTATCCAAAACTTCGGTCGATGTGCTTTTTTAGGGATTTTCGGTGTTTCACATTTCGGCACTGCGGGACTCCTATGATGAAGAGTCTCGACTCTTGACTCCTCCAAATCCTGATATCCGAAACTCCGGTTGATGTCCCTATTTCAGGATTTTCGACGTTTCGCATTTCGGCACTTCGGGACTCCTGTGATGAAGAGTATTGACTCTTGACTCCTCCAACTCCCACTATCTGGAACTCCAAAATCGAGTCTTTGTTTCTGATACCCGAAATGGAATTTATCTTCTGATCTTGCCATGCGATCATCTTTGTGATGTTGGTCATGATCTTTTCCATCAATGACAAACACACATACACTGCACTCTGCGTGCACCTATGCACTATCTCTTCTAGTCTTCACGAGCTTGCTCTACTGCGTCTTCCCAAAATACTTCTGGTGCCTTCCTAGCACATTATACCTATACTCAAGCCATCATCGTTGTTTTCACCCTATTCGTCACCTTGTGAGCAAATGAGAGGTGCTTACATGCCCAGTTGGGCCTTGTTGAGCATGACAGCTGTAGAGGAAAGAGTTAGAAAAAGAACAACAAAACTATAAGCAAGAATTAAACTAATACAAACTAAAATCATAAGCATATGGATAAAGAAATAACAAAGACAACAAGACCAATATCACCAATGTTTTTAGGCTGATCAATTGATGAAATCAAAGCACAATGAAGAAAGGGGACTATGAGTCCCTTCTTTCTCCAATGGAAGGCTCTTCTTCCCTAACAAACTTGCTCTCCTTACAATAAGAAAATGAGAATGATGGTGAAAGAACTCCTAGCACATCCACTCAATGGAGAGGTAGATGGCTCAATGAAATGGTGCCAATGTGTTTTGCCAAGGAGTGAGTCCTTAAAACAATCTAGACAGCATAACATTACATCAAATTCCTTGAGAAAATGATGTTTCTTCATGGCTTTTTATAGCATTGCATTGGGAGATTATGTAACTCCTTTGAAGTGTGAAAAGGGGCTCTTTAGGGCTTAATTAGGTCTTTGACCAACCTACCATGCGGATTCAGCTCAGATTTGAGGGTCAAATCGGCTTGGGAGTTGATCCATAAGTGGCTGGGAGGCCGATCAATTCAATAAATGCGTCGTTTAGCAGGTGCATGGGTTTTTGCGCCAACAGTCGTGCATCATGCGCGTATGCGCGCATGATACATTCATGTTCCATGCATATGCACGCACACCCAACTTATGTAGAGCGCCCTTCAATTTTTGGTTACTTTGTATAGTTTTTGACCTTCCTGGAATGCTGTGAAATTAATTCAGTGCCATGAATGACTTCATTACTGTTTGACGATGCTGAGTTCTTGTTGCCATGTGCGGACGAAATTTCAGTGATAACAGATGCCCCCTGATGGATGAGGTTAGGAGCATACGTATAGATGAAATCCATCAATGTTTCTTCTACTGAGAATGGTGTTGTAAGAGAGAGAAAGAGTGGGACCGTGCAGAGCAATCCGTTGGAGAAGAAAGGAACCGGTAGAACCCAACCTTCCATACGGTGCGTAACAATATACAACTGTGTACAAACGAGGCGGGCATGCCCCATGCTCGTGTTATGTAACTCTAACAAAAGATGACGGAAGTGTTGGTGTAGATAACTGCAGCGCCCTCAGGGGCGGTGATGATAAAGGCAGAAGACAATTCTGCAAAGGAACATACTCTGAACAATAGGCAATGATCGCGGTAATAAGAAGCGACGATGATGTGGGCATTGATGGCCCTACCAGGTTCAGAGGTCTTTGGGAAATGATAAAAAGAACTGCAATATTCGCAAAGTAAGACCCACCATAACATGAGAAAGTATTGGCGTCGAATGTTATGGGGGCCAACGACAACAGGGAGCAATGGTGTTTCACCCTGTGCCATCCGAGATCTCTCATTAAATGGAGAATGAGAATCAAGATACTGTCACCCTTCTAGAAAAAGTGTGCTGCTATCAACAAAAGGGGAACGTGACTCCCAGAAGAAAAGGGATTCATAGAATCTACTGAGGTGAGGAAGTGGCAAAGGTACATGGACGAAGTCAAAAAGTGGGAAGACTCAAGACTGCCCTTGGTTGGAGGGTGTATGATAAAATTAGTGGCCGCAACTATGTGACAAGGTCGAGTGTTAGGGGGACGCCAAGACCGAGGATAAGTTGTGCCAGAGGCGGGACAAGGTGAAAAAATTTGGAGGGTAGAGGCAAGGGACATGTGAAGTACTCTGAAGATATGGACGATGCCTGCAAGGGTAGATGAGAAGCAATGCTCCAACCAAGGGTGACATGGGTTGCATGTGGCCAAAATGAAGCAATTCGCCAACGGTGACGACAAAAGAAAACGTAATGACTGGAAATAAAGGCGTTTGTACAATAAATAATGAATAATTGGGGGAAAAATGTACAAATACAGAAACAAGTGCCCCAGTGTGAAATGAGTGCCCCAGGGAGGGAAAAAATTTCTTGGAAAATTGATGAAGGGTGGGGGGGCCATTGGTGAGTTTCTGTATGAGGTAGGTGAAATGAAGATAGGTTCGCAGATGGGCAAACTGATGGTGGATGAAATGGAGGGTTCATGATCCTACGGAGGTGCAGGTAAAAAGAATAGAACCATAAAGAGATGATCTGGGAGTCCATATGGGAAGCTAGCAAAATGAGGAGAAGGAGTATGTGGTTGATTCACAACATGATGAAAGAATATCAAGACTCCCATACCTAAAGGGTAATGAAGAACAACATGAGTGTCAAAAGTGCCAAAAGGTGCTAGGAATGGGACAAATCATGTGGGTAAGAAAGCTACCGGGTAACAGTACCGAAGGTGCAAACGGAGGTGTGAGTACTGCAGAGCTGAGAATGGGTATCCTAAAGGCCAATATCAGAGGGTGTGACTGGAAATGTAAATGCAATACAACGGGAGAGACTACATGCCAGTGCAGAGTATATACATGAAGGAATGATGTTGAGGGAGGATGATCAAGTACCTGCACACAGAGCAACCAAATACCCAAAGTGAACAATATCTGAAGAGAATCAAATATATGAGCATTTTATGAGATAAATGTGACAACGCGTGTGCGTACCTGGCCATGATATGAAAAAAAGGTGCCCCGGGGGCTCAGGATGAAAAGTGACCCAGGGACAGCTGTGATGTAGGTGGCAGGATGTTGATCCCGTGGCTGAAGACGGTTTGAAAAATGGACACCTTGGGCTCCCGGAATGGTGAGTGGAAGTTTGGCAAAAGGCCTATATATAGTTGTAGGGCTTACATTGCCACCTCATTTGTACCTTCTACAATAGTGACTGGATGAGAAGATTTCAGAGGAGATTTGGAGATTCCGGGAGGATGAGGCAGTCGATCGACGTTCTGCGAGTTTCAGGTTAGTGGTATGATCATCCTGCATAGAAATAGGTTTTCAATTTTTGGGCAGGGATGGTATGGGGGGTCGTACAGGGGTAATTAGGGGATTTTGTATGTGGTGTGGGACCACATGTGCGGGCGATCCGGTGGAAGGTACGCATAGGTGCACGCCTGTCCACCGAATACACGTGCATGAGTGCGCGATAGAAGGAATTTAAGGCGCGCCCTAGGGGCGCGCCTGTGAGGTGGACAGGTGCGCATCAATGCACACCTGTGAGTTGGATAGGTGCTCTCTTGTGCACGGATGTATGATGAACAGGCGCGCTCAGGAGCGCTCCTGTGCAATGAACAAGCGTGCATATATGCGTGCCTGTATAGTGAACAGATGCACATATGTGCGCGCCTGTGGGTGAAAAAACCGCGCCTATGAGGCAAGGTTTAAAGGGTAAAAAATGAGTCTGTTTGATGTTGTTGATGATTATCTGAGCTGATATAGGACTCTATGTCGTTTGCAGGTGGCCAGCAGTGATGATGCCAGTGCGGTGGCGAGAGCGAGACTGGGCCCAGTTGCGAGAGGCTGTGGCCAATGAGGGGCCTGGGGTGTGGGAGACTTTAAAAACCTGTGGGTTGCTAAAGTTATTTGAGTGCCCGTTGATACGGGATCAGGAGTACTTACTACAGTTCCTGCTCCAGATGTGGAGTCCAGAGCTACATTGCTTCCTCGTACGAGGAGAGCAGATCCCCTTCACTGCGGTGGAGGATGTATATTTTTTTACTGGGCTCCCCTTTCGGGGAACGCTTCTACCAACAGAGCCTCTGCTACTGAGGGATACACCCCTTGCCACGATTAGCACATGATACTGCCCAGGCCCAGACTTTATGTCAGGGACGGTGGTGAGCATCAGTGCCATTGATTCCCTATCACATCATTGTGTAGCGGCGATGATTGTGCGGATATACGGTTCACTTGCGACCCAGCGGATTAGTGGTGGCTAGTTGTTAGTAATGGAGAGGGTGGTGGTGGGCGATGAGCGGTTTGCATGGGGGCTGACGCTGCATGCACGGATGAGCGCACAGTTGGATCGTTGTCGGTCCACAGGTGTAGGAGAGTTTTCATTTGGCTCGATCCTGGTAGCTTGGTTTTTGGAGAGGGTGTCGATGCTGCGCCCAAGGGTTCTGCTAGAGATGCCAGGGGCACGAGAGCCACGCTTGAGGCGGTGGTCTTCAGTTTTGGTTCTCCACGGTGGTGGCGAAGGTGGCCACTACTTTTCAGCGCAGGCGGC
>ML823178.1:73881-113279 GCA_009831015.1 Picea engelmannii
GGGGGGGGGGGGGGTTGGAACATCAAGCATTGATGGTTTATCACACATCTCTTGGGTTCATTTGGTAGATATGTCGACCTACATTTGGATACATTCGGTCGGGTGATTGACCAACACACCACACCAGGGTTGGATTACTAAGAGTGGGAGTGAATCAATAATGAGCAATAATGTCCCTTTTAACCACAGTTTATGTATTCTTTAACATCACCAATAGAATTTCATCAACAATGTATCATATATCATAAACATAAATCATGTAATCATGAACATCACATAACCATCACATCACATCACATCAAGAGCAATGTACGCTAATATTTACATGGAAGACCAAATGGGAGAAAACCACATAATGATTTTCTTATACATATTTAGAAGAAAACATTCATTCGAAGAACCAACTTCCAATTCTCCAGCAACAAGTGGAAGGAGGATCCAACCCCCTATTCTCAAGCCCCAACTTGAAGGAAGTTACAACTACCTGATTTTATAGCTCCAACCAAAAGGAGGCTACAACCCCTTGGGTTCTCCGGCTACAACCACCTTTCCTTGCCCCATCCAACCACCCTGAAATATAAGTGTCAAATGTATATGACCTATCCCTTTCACTGAATCAAATAAATGTAGTTTTCATTGTCACAACCTGTTACTATCACTGAATTGATATCACAACCTGTACCATTCTTCTTCAAAAGGTTTCTGCAGATCCATGACCTATCTACACTGCAACAAGTGGATGTTTGTGGCTTCCTTCACTGCAACTCACAGACTACCATAAATTTTTTCCAATTTCTCTATCACTGCTTCTATCACTACTATGTTATTCTCATTTTATTTGTCACATCTCTATCATTATCTCATCAACCTGTATCTAATCATCAACCATATGTTCCATACCATACATCAAGTGTATACCAACATACATACTATCTCATTCATCAATCATGAATCAAAGATACATCAAAAATGAATAGTGAATTGTGAACTAGAGCATCAACCATGTACAACCTGTGTAATATACCATATCATCAACCATATGTAGATATGTACCATGTCATCTATGAAGCATATTTAATAACCTATGCTTTTCCCTCATGCATACATCACCATAAAACATAGATATCCATAAACCAAGCATTACAAGAACCATATCAGTATTGTACCATACATAAGAGTGTTTCTCACTCAGCCAACGATCAAACATATACCATATCCAACCATACCAAGTATGCCTCAAGCATATACCATACCATAACAAGAAGTAGCCATCAAAATAAGTATATAATCATACCAATACCTTTATATTGACCTGAACTATAAGGTGTTGACCTGTAGACTTCCTTCAGACTTTTAGGGGCCTGGTACCAACATCTATTGAATCCTTCATTAGATTTTCATATATACGCGACCTTCTCTTCTACAGCCCGCAAATATCCATGCTTTCCTTCACTGCAGCCCATCTACATCCATGCCCTTCTGAAATAAAACCCGCAGATACCTCAAAAACTAGGTTTTGCTGCAACCCCAAGACATCCTCCTTCTACCTTCCTTAACTACCTCAGAAAAATGTTGTCACAACCTTAGAAAAACATCACTAGTTCACAAGATAGATAATCATTGAATGAGTGTGTGAGTGTCTTTATGAATGAATCCTTGAGGTGTTTATATACTTGTGCTAGGTAACTCCTCTCCTTAATTTAGGGATTCTATGGTTTTCGTGTTACAACAACTTTACCCCTTTGATAAAAACTTATAACAAACTAGGGGTTTCTTGTCCACACTTCTGGGCTTCCAACTTTACACGGCCATATCTCCCTAACCGTGAGGAACTACGTGGTATTCCACATATCACAAGAAATAGTACAACAATTATTTTCCATCCATGAGTGAGTTACCTTCATTTAGTCCATCCTTCATGACTTAATTCCTTATTCAACTATGGGATCCTTAACCATGCTTAAGGGTTTCTTTTAGACTTCTTCAAAGCCTCTTCCCGTGAGGGCCATACTTAGAGATTCTTCGAGGCTTCCAACTTTACAAGGACATATCTCCCTAACCATGAGGAACTATATGTCGTTCCACATATCACCAGAAATGGTACAACAAGTTTTTTCCATCCATGAATGAGTTAACTTCATTTACTCCATCCTTCATGAATTAATTCCTCATTCAACTATGGGATCTTTAACCATGCATAAGGGTTTCTTGTAGACTTCTTCAAAGAGTCTTCCCATGAGGGCCATGCTTAGAGATGGGTCATAAGGGGACCACTTTGGAGGATTCTCCAAATACACCCATCACACTAGTTGACAACAATGACAACCGACTATCCAACAATCCCCCCCTTTGGAATTGATGGCAACACTTAGGCATGGAAATTCTTATGCTCATGCTCCCCCTGTGACCATTTCTCCCCATGACTATATGCCTATATATCTCAATTCTGTACTCTTTATCTCTCCCCCTTTGACATGAAGGGAAAAGGTTACTCCTTATCTGAGGTTTCTCCCCCTATATACAAGCTTCTGCTAACTCTACAGATGTTTCTCTTCATCGTGCTTCCTCATGTAATTCTTTGATGTATATATGAAAAACATTCAAAATTTTCACTACTTGAACTTATTCAATAATTTTGTTTCTCTCCCTCTATCTAGTTAAGATTGATGCTGAGTGAATCATTCTGGAGAATTAAATACTCCAAGTTTCTATCGCATATACTCGAAAGGTTCCCTTGGAAGCAGTTTTGTGAAGATATCTGCAATTTTCTCTTTTGTCCCGACATACTCTAGTTTGATGTTCTTCTCTATAGCATGTTCCCGTAATAAGTGATACTTGATTGGAATATGCTTCGTTTTATAGTGCATCACTAGATTATTTGAAATATTGATGGTGTTGGTGTTGTCACAAAGTATTGAAATGGGCTCATCATACTTTACTTGCATATCCTGCAAAGTCTGCTTCATCCAAAGAACCTAAGTACAACATGTTGTTGCTGCAATGTATTCTACATATATTGTGGACAAATATATTGATGATTGTTTCTTTCTTACCGTGATACCAAAAACTCACCCAAGTAGAAATATGATCCACTTGTACTTCATATATCTTCAATGCAACCTTCGCAATCTGCATCTTTGTAGGAAAGAAGAGATAGATCCTTACCTTTTGGATACCATAAACCAAACTCTTATGTACCTTTGAGATGTTTGAATATCCTATTTGCTAAAACATGTGATTCCTTTGGTGCTTCCTAAAACTTTGCAACCTGTCCAACTACCTACATAACATCCAGTCTAAAAGTTGTCACATAAAGTAAGTTACTAATCATTGATCTGTACTATGTTTGATCTACGTTCTTGGAATCATCATCCTTACTTAACTTCCAACTTGTTTGCATAGGAGTACAGACTAGTTTGCAATCTGTCATTCCAAACTTCTTCAACATTTATCTGATATACTTTGCATGATATATGAAGATACTTTTTTTGGTCTGACATATATATAATCCTAAAAAGAGGGTTAACTCACCAATGTTACACATTATTTTCATCACCCTTATGACCGTTAATGATGTAAACCTATATGTTTCCTTCAGAGGGGTCGGTGGCTTGAATTCCTGAAGAAAGAAGGGAGAAGAACTTTTCCTGAGAGAAGAAGTTGTATTTTCCTTTGTAAAAATCCTATTAAGGAATATTTGTGGAGGTTGCACTATACACAAGGTGCATTGATGCAGGAGCATCGCCAGCACATCAAGCGAGCCAGCACGGAAGCGGAGGATAGCTGGACAAGCAAGCACAAATTTTGAAAACACTTTGGAATTTGTTGCGCGATCTTAAATGAACCATTAAGATGGAATGCACTTGTATATTGTAATGGACCTTGAGAGGATAGCTCTCGTCCTTAGGTAGATAGTCGACATTTAATATAGTTAATGCTGGTAGATAGGAATTTAATTTTAGATTTGATAGCTTTAGAGCGCAAGAGGGAAAATGGATATAGACACCCTCATTGTATCATTGTAACATTATTGAGAAAGTAGAAGAGCGGGCAGAGAACTGTATGAAGAACACCCATGTACATACATTTGAATTAATAGAAGAAATCTTTGATTCAAATCCATGGTTTTGTGTTGTTTCTCTGTGTATTGATGTTATGCTCAATTGATGTTTGCTTCCAGTTATACATTTTATTTTATATGCTGTGTATGTGATTTCATGTATGAATTGAAGTCTGAGAGGGTGAAAGGATGAGTTTCAATTGTTTCTCTAATTGAGCCAAAGAATTCCTGCAAGGAGTGCAGTCAAATTGTCTGCAAGGAGTGCGTTGACAGAAGGGTTCAATTAGAGATAGCTTTTGTTCTCATTCGTCTCAGAGGTGTAGTTAGGCACAGTGTTGTGAAAGGAGTGCATAGGCTAGGTAAAAGTCTCAGGGTTGCGAACCTGAGCGAAGTGTTAAAAGACTGCTACTGCAGGAGTGCGTAGAGTCGAAAGAGACTTCAACGCTTGGGACATGATTGAAGGATGGCCACAAGGAGTGTGTGCAAGAGATTTTTTGAAGGACTTGAGAGTCATATAGAAGCTGAGGTGCTATAGAACCTTTATTAATTACCAAGGGAAGAACAGGGAGTTGGTGCCTTGAAAGCTTGCAAGAAGCGTCATAGGTAAGCGAGCAAGCGAACAAGTTCTGTGGAAGAACCCATCGTCATTACGATGGATTAAGGAAAGGAGAACGGATGGTCGGAATCCTCTGAAGAGATTTTGCGAAGTTCTGAGGGTTGTTAGATCTTGCAGAGGGGCAAGGAGGTTACGGCGAGAACGTTCGAAGGTTAAAGCTCAGGAGGGGCAGAGCCATCGATCCGAGTCACGAGGACCATCAGATCTACACATGACATTGTGTATCGGGGATTCGCGAGTCGAAGCTCCAAGTGATTTCAATGAGAATTGCGATATCACGATCCACGATATCCTGACGATCCCAGAACCGTCCATCATTTGGGACGCGTGTCAGGATATTCAAAGGAGTTGGAGTTCAGAGCATCGGAGATTTCAAAGGTAAGAAATTCTAGCAATTTGGAATCGCGAAACGCGATATCCCGACGGAAGAGTTGTGTGAGGCCACAACAGGGTTGGCGGAAGACAGGTGGCATATCATATCGGGGATCAGGAAAAGGAAAGTCCCAAATCCATCGACATCAGGATTCGCGATCCCGCCAATCCAGAAACCTAATAGAAGTGGCGAGGAGTTGAATAGACAGCTCATGCGCACATCGGAGTTTGTTGCATCGTGTATTGAGAGTCGGTAAATTAAAGTGCACAATACTGCGAGTAGAGAAGTCCCGATAGATACGGGAAGAGGTCAGCGTTGACTGAGGCATTGGGTCTCGGGGATTCGAGAGACCAGTGATCGACAGTGAACTTGCGAAGCCGCGAGTTTCGATCCTCTGATAAGTAAAGAAAGGGGGATCATGCAGAAGAGAATCTATGGGGTGTAGATTTCCCAATAGGGAAATAGAAGAACCTTGGAGTTCTTCGGGCCAAGAAGAAGAAGATCCTGTGTGAGCAGTCATGCCTGCGGGTGCGTTGTCGTCAGTCTAGTATCAGAGCTCGAATATTTCTTTTCTTTCTGTAGCAGAGAAGAGGAGAATTCTCCATGTTGTCAAGGAGAGAAAGGAAATCACCTGATCCAAAGGATAGGGAGGTGAGAAGAAGAGGCAGACAGGTAGCTAATCCATAAATGGAAAGACAAATGCGTGATCTCCAAGCAAGACTCAAAGACATGGAGACAGCGTAAACTCACACAGTTAGTGTAGGGGATCTTAGTGATTACGAGAGTGAAATAGAGGTTGAATGAGAGGAGGAAGTTGCAGTCAAAGATGCAGCAAATGAACGCCTGATTAAAGCTATTGCGCGGATGGGTGCAAAGGCGAAAATGGAAATTCCAGTTTACGAGGGGAATCTGGATGTAGAGGAGCTTCGAGATTGGATTAGAGCTATGGAAACCTAATTTGATTATGAAGACGTCGAAGAATATAAGAAGGTCATACATGCTGTCACACGCTTGAAAGGACATGCAACATTATGGTGGGATGAGCTACAAGTAGATAGACGTTGCAAAGGCAAGCAAAAGATCAGAAGTTGGGATCGAATGATTGCAAAGATGAAGGAAAAATTCATCCCAAGAGGCTATCAAATTACTCTATTCAGGAGGATGCAGAACCTGAGACAGAAGCTGATGACAGTGAAAGAATACAAGGAGGAATTCTATCGACTGAATATCAGAGCAGGTCATCGGGAGAGCGATGATGAAAAGGTTGCTAGATATTTGAATGGTGTGAGATACGAAATTCAGGATGAATTGAGTATGGCGACCATTCGGACTATGGAGGATTCTTATCAGATGGCTCTGAAAGCTGAAGAGAAGCTGAGTCGTAAGCAGAGTCAGAAGGGTTGAGGTAGAAGCCAGCCCAGATGCAAGTCAGTTGCCCAGGACAAGTACCAGAAGCCCAAGGAGGAATGGAATAAACCTCAGGGTAAATTTGAGAGAGGTGGAACCTCACAGCGAGGACAACAATATGCTGAGAAGAGAGGGAAACATACAGAGCAGAGAGGAGGATATGCTAATAACAACACTTTTCCTCATACCAGAGGTAGAGGAAGAGGAAGAGGTGGAGTAATCACATGCTTCGCATGTGGAAAGAATGGGCACAAGTCTTATGAGTGTCCAGAGAAAAAGAAGGACATTAGAGAAGCTCACATCACCGAGGCGTAGAGGCGGGATTTTGAGGCAGAAGACATTGAAGGTGGAAGGTCATTGATGATGCGTAAAGTCCTTTTGACACCTGAGAAAGAGGTGGAAAGTTCAGTTCAAAGGACCAGACTGTTCAGAAAAACTTGCAAGACCAAGGACAGGGTATGCAAGGTTATCGTGGACAGTGGTAGCACAGATAATATCGTTTCAACCGAGATGGTAGAAAAACTGGAGCTGGAGACAACTGATCATCCAAGCCCATACAGAGTTTCGTGGCTACAGAAGGGACACTAGGTAACTGTTACTAAACAATGCTTGGTTGAATTCAAAATAGGAGGATATAATGATAAGATCTTATGTGATGTTATTCCTATGGATGTATGTCATCTATTGCTGGGTAGACCATGGAAATATGACAAAAATGTGATTCATGATGGGAGAATGAACACATATACCCTAGAGAAGAATGGGAGAACCCATATGTTGCTTCCGATAAAAGATAAGGAGGTGAAGCTGGAAGTAAGCAACACAGTACTTATCATGAGTGGGAAGGAACTTCTTACGGAGGTGAAGAAGAAAGAAGATCCACAATTCTTTGTGGTCAGGAAACCGAGGATTGTTCTGACTAGCACAAGAGTGGATGATTTACCAGAAGAGATTCAGGAACTACTGGAAGAGTTCGCTGATATCGTAGTGGATGAATTACCTCATTCATTTCCACCGATGAGGAGTGTGAGTCATCACATAGATCTCATAGCAGGAGCCAGTTTGCTAAATAAATCCGCGTATAGGTTGACGCCATAGGAAAATGAAGAAGTCAAGAAGCAAGTCCAGGAGTTGTTGGACAAAGGGTTGGTCAGAGAAAGCTTGAGTCTATGTGTTGTTCCGACAATACTCAGTCCAAAGAAAGATGGAGGCTGGAGAATGTGTACCGACTCGAGGGCCATCAACACGATAACCATTAGGTACAGGTTTCCATTGTCGCGGATGGATGATTTAATGGATTGCCTGAGTGGGGAAAAGTACTTTTCAAAGATTGATCTGAAAAGCAGACATCACCAGATTTTCATGAGGGAAGGCGATGAATGGAAGACAACATTCAAGACAAACGAGGGTTTGTATGAATGGATTGTTATGCCGTTTGGCTTAACAAATGCACCAAGTACCTTTATTAGGTTGATGAATGAAGTACTGAGGGAATTCATTGGGAAATTTGTCATTGTGTATTTGGATGACATACTGATTTACAGTAAATCAGTGGCAGAGCACTTGAAGCATTTGTCTATAGTGATGAAGAAGCTACAACAGGAGAAGTTGTTGATAAATATGAAGAAATCCTCATTTATGAAGACAAAACTCGTTTATCTGGGGTTTGCTATTTCAGCAAATGAGTTGAGGATGGATCTGGATAAGGTGGAAGTGATCAAAAATTGGCCATCACCGAGGAATATATTTAAGGTGAGGAGTTTTAATGGACTGGCTAGTTTCTACTGAAAGTTTATTAGAAATTTCAGTGGGATTAGCACAGCGATGATGGATACAGTGAAGAAGTGGCATAAGTCTTTTCACTGGATAGCAGAGGCTGAGAAGAGCTTCAATCTATTGAAGCAGAAGATCACGGAACAACTGGTTCTGGTGTTGCCGGATTTCCTGAAGACATTTCAGGTGAAATGTGACGCAAGTGGATTTTCCATAGGAGCGGTCTTGAGTCATGAGGACAAACCAATTGCATATTTCAGTGAGAAGCTGAATGAAGAAAAATTGAAATACTCCACGTATGATAAATAATTTTATGCTATCATACAGGCATTGAAGAAGTGGAGGCATTACTTGATCCCAAAGGAATTTGTATTGTAAAGTGATAACCATGCATTGCAGTTTGTGACTCAATAAGAGAAGTTGAATAAAAAACATGCCAAATGGGTAGAGTATATGCATAATTTCACATTTGTGATTAAGCATATTTCGGGTACTACTAACAAAGTGGCTGATGCTTTGAGCAGGAAGTGTTTGTTGTTGCAGGAATTCTGAGTCAAAACATTGGGTTTTGAAAATCTCAGGGACATGTACGCAGGTGATGCAGATTTTGGAGAAGCGTATGAAGTAGCTGAGAACCCGGTTCTCAGAGACAGAAGTCCTTGGATAGACTATATGATCCAGGAAGGGTTGTTGTTCATAGGCAATCAACTGTGTATCCCGATATGCTCCATGAGGGAAAATCTATTGAAGGAGAAACACAGTGGAGGCTTAGCAGGACATTTTGGCCATGATAAGACATTCGCGAAGCTGAATGAGTCATATTTTTGGCCGGGGATGCGAGCAGATGTCAAGGGGTTTGTGGACAGATGTAGATTTTTCTAGCATTCGAAGGGAAGGAAGCAGAATGCAGGTTTTTATTAGCCATTGCCCATACCAGAGAGGCCATGGGAGGAGATAACCATGGATTTTGTATTAGGGTTGCCAAAGACACAAAGAGGTGTTGATTCAGTCTTTGTGTTTGGGATAGATTTTCTAAAATGGAACATTTAATCCGATGCCAGAAAACCAGCGATGCGACTCACATTGCAAATATGTTCTTCAAAGAGGTCATTCGACTTCATGGATTGCCGAAAAGTATAGTTTTAGACAGAGATACAAAGTTCGTGGGACATTTTTAGAGGACCTTGTGGAAGAAGCTGGGAACTAATTTGGCATTTATTTCTGCTTATCATCCTCAGACAGATGGACAAACGAAAGTGGTCAACAGAAGTCTGGGAGACTTGTTGAGAAGCTTGGTGACAGAGCACCACAGCAGTTGGGACAACATATTACCACGGACAGAGTTTGCATACAATGACTCAGTGAATCAGAGTATAGGGAAGAGTCCATTTCAGGTTGTCTATGGGATGCAGCCGAGGGGAGTTTCTAAACTGAGGGATTCAGAATAGACTGCTACTAGCAGCGCTAGTGCAGAAGAATTCACTGAGGCGATGAGGGAACTTCATAGCAGAGTGAAGGAACGGTTGCTAGAATCAAGCCAGGAATACAAGCGCAGAGCTGATCAACATCAGAGAAAACTTCAGTTCGAAGTTGGTGATTTGGTTCTGGCACATTTGAGAAAAGAAAGGTTCCCAAGAGGAATATACAATAAGCTGAAAATGAAGAAAATCGGGCCATGCAAGGTCTTGAGAAAATTAAGAGAAAATGCTTATGAGATCGAGTTGTCGGATGGCATCGAAATATCTCTGATATTCAATATCACAGATTTATACCCATACAGGGCTGGAGAAGAAGAAACTAGAGATGGGATGCCAGTGATCCAGTGGATGAAACAATTGCCAGTTGCAGAAAAGCCACAGATGGAATGCATACTGGACAAGAGAGTGGGTAAGAGGACCAGGAGGAAAGAATATTTTGAGTATCTGGTCAAGTGGAAAAATCATCCAGTTGAAGATGCCAGCTGGGAGACTAAAGCAGAAGCATGGACAGACTGTGCAGGAGCTCAAGGACAGGAGCCCATGAAATTTTTCAAGTGAGGGAGTATGATGCAGGAGCATCGCCAACACATCAAGCGAGCCAGCACGGAAGCAGAGGACAGTTGGACAAGCCAACACAAATTTTGAAAACACTTTGGAATTTGTTGCGCGATCTTAAATGAACCATTAAGATGGAGCGCACTTATATATTGTAATGGACCTTGAGTGGATAACTCTCGTCCTTAGGTAGATAGTTGGTATTTAATATAGTTAATGCTGGTAGATAGGAATTTAATTTAATTTAATTTTCGCAAGAGGGAAAATGGATATAGACACCCTCATTGTATCATTGTAACATTATTGAGAAAGCAGAAGAGCAGGCAGAGAGCTGTATGAAGAACACCCATGTACATACATTTGAATTAATAGAAGAAAGCTTTGATTCAAATCCATGGTTTTGTGTTGTTTCTCTGTGTATTGATGTTATGCTCAATTGATGTTTTCTTCTAGTTATACATTTTATTTTATATGCTGTGTATGTGATTTCATGTATGAATTGAAGTCTGAGAGGGTGAAAGGATGAGTTTCAATTGTTTCTCTAATTGAGCCAAAGAATTCCTGCAAGGAGTGCAGTCGAATTGTCCGCAAGGAGTGCATTGACAGAAGGGTTCAATTAGAGATAGATTTTGTTCTCATCTGTCTCCGAGGTGCAGTTAGGCACAATGTCGTGCAAGGAGTGCGTAGGCTAGGTAAAAGTCTTAGGGTTTCAAACCTAAGCGAAGTGTTAAACGACTGCTGCTGCAAGAGTGCGCAGAGTTGAAATAGACTTCAATGCTTGGGACATGGTTGAAGGTTTGCCGCAAGGAGTGCATGCAAGAGATTTTCTAAAGGACTTGAGAGTCATATAGAAGCTCAAGAGGTATAGAACCTTGATTAATTAACAAGGGAAGCACAGGGAGTTGGTGCCTTGAAAGCTTGCAAGAAGCATCGCAGGTAAGCGAGCAAGCAGACAAGTTCTGTGGAAGAACCCATCGTCATTACGGTGGATTAAGGAAAGGAGAACGGATGGTCGGAATCCTCTGAGGAGATTTTGCGAAGTTCAGAGGGCCGTTAGATCTTGCAGAGGTGAAAGGAGGTTAGGGTGAGAACGTACGAAGGTTAAATCTCAGGAGGGGCAGAGCCATCGATCCGAGTCACGAGGACCATCAGATCTACACGTGACATCGAGTATCGGGGATTCACGAGTCGAAGCTCCAAGTGATTGCAACGAGAATTGCGATATCGCGATCCACAATATCCCAACGAGCCCATAACCATCTATCATTTGGGATGCGTGTCAAGAGATTTAGAGGATTCGGAGTTCGGAGCATCGGAGATTTCGAAGGTAAGAAATTCTAGCAATTTGGAATCGCGAAACGCGATATCCCGACGAAAGAGTTGTGTGGGGCCACAACAGGGTTGGCGAAAGACAGGTGGTGTATCATATCGGGGATCAGGAAATGGAAAGTCCCGAATCCATCGACATCAGGATTCACGATCCCATGAATCCCGAAATCCCGATAGAAGTGGTGAGGAGTTGAATAGACAGCTCACACGCGCATCAGAGTTCGTTGCATCGAGTATCGGGAGTCGGTAAATCAAAGTGCACGATATCGCGAGTAGAGAAACCGTGATAAGAGAAGTCTCGATAGATACAGAAAGAGGTCAGCATTGACTGAGGCATCAGGTCTCGAGGATTCGAGAACCCAGTGATCGACAGTAAACTTGCGAAGCCGCGAGTTCCGATCCTCCGATAAGTAAAGAAAGGGGGATCGCATAGAAGAGAATCTGTGGGGTGTAGATTTCCCGATAGAGAAATAGAAGAACCTTGGAGTTCTTCGGTCCAATAAGAAGAAGATCCTATGTGAGCGGGCGTTCCTGCGAGTGCGTTGTCGTCATGCATAAATTCTTGATTTCCGCACCTTTCTCTATATCTAGGTTGTGGAGTTTTTGCAGGTTTCTCTATAGCTAGGGTGCATAAATTCCTATATGTGGGAAAAACGAGCGTCTTCGTGATGCTTCTATAAGGAGAATATTTTATGGTGAGGTGGCCTCCGAACAGTTTGGATCTTACTCACTTTCATGATTTAGTGGGATCATCCTAACCTCCTCACCTTATCCTCTTTAGCTTATAAAAGGAGAGGAGCTCTCATGGAGAAAGTTAGATTGGCTTGTTATTGAGTTTTGTAGCTTGGAGTTTTTGGAGCTTGTATGTTGGTTTTGAGTTTTTCTTTGTCAAGATAGATTGTGAGCAACTATCAGATCTACAGTCTAAAAATCCTTGGAGCAAGAAGTGTGTGGGAAGCAAGGAACTGTTGAAAGGAACCTAACAACATTAAGGCATCTAGTTGTATCTTTCTTCCACATTCTTTAATACATATATACTTTTATTTCCTATATGAATGTTATTTGTCCATATTGTATGATTCCTTGATCACATACATAGTTTCATATCAAATAGACTATATTATTCTTGTCTTCGTTGGCTTGTAACATTTTGCAGATATTTCTCCATAATCCTTGTGATGGAGCTTGGATTGCATTGGCGAAGTTAGAACTTCGATATTTAAAAGGTATATTCTATATCCATTTCTCATTTGATAATTGAAATCTAAGGAAATATTAGTGCATTGTCTTGTTTTGTTCTAGTTTTGTAGTGAAGCTAGGGGGATTGATTTTTGTCCACACTTAACAATTAGCCCGATAACAACCAATAAAGGACATCTCAAACTAGTTTTTCATGTATTTGGAGAACTTATGACTCATCCTTCCATCATCACTTCCGAAGATGATATCATCTATGTAAAATTCAATGATTAATATACTTTCTTGATCAATATTTAAGTATATATTATTCTTTGCATTTCCTTTTCTGAAGCCTTGTTGTTGTATATATTTTTCCATTCTAGAATACCACACTATGGGTGCTTGCTTGAGTATATATAGTGATTTCTTCAACTTGAAAACATATCCTTCCTTCTTTGTCAACTGAAATCTTGCAGGATGCTCAATATAGACTTCTTCCTCTAGATATTCGTTTAGGGATTTTTATTTCACATCCATTTGATACACTTTGATGTTCTTCAAACAAGAATACGCTATAATCAGTCTTACTACTTCCATTCTGGAAACTGAATCAAATGTCTCTTCAAAATATATACCTTCAACTTGAGAGTATCCTTTGCATACCAGTTTTTCTTTATTCTTTGTAACATGTACATCCTCGTTCAAATTTTTTATGAGGACCCAATTTGTTTCAATGAAATTCTTATTCTTTGGCCTTGGAACCAATTCCCATGTGTCATTATTTTCAATCTGATCAAACTCTTCATCCATAGCCTTGACCTAATATTCACCATTGATGGCTTCCTCAAAATTGCTTAGCTCGATAGTAGATAGAAGTGCTAGATGTTGTTGTTCTGGTGAATGGATTCTTCTTTTGGTTTCAACCCCTGCATATTCATTTCCAATTATCTAATCAGATGTATGATTCTTTAGCACTTGTCTTCTAGGTGTCTTTGTAGGTTCTTGAAGTTCTTGTTGCTCATCTTCTTTCTCTACTCCTAACTATTCTTGTTCATATTCTTCTTATGCTTCTTCTTTCTTCAATTCTTCTTCTTCATGGACCTGTTCCTCCGGTTCTTTTCTTCCTTCCTTATTATTTCCCCCATTAGACTCATTAATTGTCACATTGATTCTTTCCATTATTTTTTCAAGCCTTAGGTTAAATAATTTGTAGGATTTCCTTTTGCTTGAGTATCCAACTAGTATTCCCTTATCAACTCGAGATTTAAACTTTCTCATTCTGTCATCTACTCTTTTTATGTAGCATTTTCTTCCAAAAACTTTGAAGTGCTTCACATTCGTTGGTATTCATTTCCATAGCTCGTAGAGAATATTATCAGTGTTTCTCTAGAGAATTCCTCTATTCTTAATGTGAATTGTTGTGTGCACTACTTGAACCCAAAAGACATATGTTAATTTTTAATCCATCAACATGGTTCTATCCATTTCTTGTATTGTCATGTTATTTCTTTCGACCACTCCATTTTTGTTAGGTGTCTTGGTTGTAGAGAACTTCCTTTTTATGCCATTCTCACTGCATAAGTCCATAAATACCTTTGATGTAAATTCTCCTTCGTTATCTGATCTTAAACACTTGATTTTTGAATCATTTTTAGTTTCAACCACTTCCTTGTATAACTTGAATTTTTCAAATGCTTATGAATTCTTCCTAAGAAAACATAGTGCACTCATTCTTGTATAATCATCAACCAATAACATAAATTATTGGTCAACTTTCAATCTTTTTTTTCTAGTCATTCAACTATATCAGTATGCATAATTTCAAGTGGATTTGTTGTGGAGTACTCCTTTGACTTGAACTTTGTCTTGTTTTGTTTTCCCTATAGACAATGCTTTCATAGAATGTTCGTTGGCTTCGAGATCTCAATAATTTCTCTTACTGGTTCCTTTCTACCGACTTTGAAAAGATTATCAAAATTGATGTGACCGATTATTATGTGCTAGAGCCAACTTTCATCATCCTTTCCTAAACAACATCTTTCCTTTCCTATTTCATTTAGAAAATATATGTTTCTTGGAGTTCTTGCAACTGTAGCTACCAACTTTCTTGATTTTGTTTTCCTTATCTCTCACTTCTTTGAATCAAACAAAATTCTGTGTCCTTGATCACACATTTGAATTACACTTAACAAATTGTGTTTCATGTCTTCGACTAGTAAAAAAATTTCTATCATGGCATCCTAAATTATAATCTTGATTGTACCCTTTCGAATAATCTTGGATGAGGTGTCATTTCCAAATGAAACTAATCCATCTCTTTCCTTATTCAATGTTAGAAACTTGTATTTATCACTGATCATATGCTTGGAACATCCACTGTTAACATACCATCCATGTTTTTTTAGGGACCTAACCCCTCAAGTAGGTAGAATAATATATTTCCATGTAATAAAGGTCAATATTAATAAGGACTAGAAATAAGGAAGAATAAGTCAAATGTAAGAAGACCTAATAGAAGCTTTCGCTTCTAGAAGGATCTTCCTATAGATTATTATTATGATATACATATTTAGTATAAATAGGAGCCAAGGGTATGAGAATTTGTGTCTTGGATATTATTGTAATCGAGATCTTCTCTGTTGGAGGTTGTCCCCTCGAAGAGGCAACTGAACATTGCTCTCAGTAATCAAGTGCTCTTTTTGGTGTTATTCTGGTATTCTTTTGGTATTATTGTGGTATTGTTCTGGTTATATCATTGTTTATCTGACATTTCTAGATAATTATTTATGTTCTGCATACTATTTTATAACTGGAATATTACAAGTGGTAAGAGCACCTTCCTTGGCAAAAAATTGTGGGTTCAATTTTTTCAGGGTAGAGACTATTTTGGCGTCTTTAAGCTATAGAGATCTGTCATTACATGCATAAACCCACATTCGGGGATTCATACACAAAGTAAATACAAGTGGTACTTAAGAACACATTTGTTGGCCACCCTTGTAACCCATGTTGGAACCCCTTCGAGTGGTAGCGCATCAAACAAAACATGTATACAGATCGGCCAAGATCTCTTGAAGCCCTCCATAGATAAATCGATCAGCCTCCTGAATGCTATAGTGCCACCGAGAATAGCACTCTAGAAGATACTCTCTAGTACCTAGGTAGTCAGGTAGTATGGCTAAGTGCACGGTCTAGCCTCCTTAGTTGGTGCCCTGAGATATTGGGTCGAGTACTACTGTTGGACCCTGCATGTATATCAAAGAGTTATAGCACAAGGAAAACCCTTGTATATAGAACCCTTGAATACCCTAACCCTTGGGAAGGAAACAAAAACAAAACAGACAAGATCTATTTCCATGCAACTGTGTCTCCTGCATTTGGGTTGTGAAATTACTACACATTTCTTCATGTTAAGCATTTGGGCATTTCATCACTACAGTATTCTTTAGATCAGATTATAACTCTGCAGGAGTAAAAAAAATAAGAAATAAAATAAGTCTGGATATTGTTGGCACCATTATTTGAGACCTATCCCATTGGATTTCTCTCTTTGCCCTTATCACAGTCATACCTATCATTTTTCAATATTTTGTTTTTTCCTGTGAACCCGAACCCCTTCCAACACCCTTATTTGGGATTTACCCCATTTGATCCAACTCGTTTCCCTGATCGTTGTGATACACTTCACCCATAACCCATTTTCTTTGTGGACCCACCCGCCCCTTTTTGTGTTCCCTCTTCATCATGGCCCACACTTGTAGCCAAGACTTGGAAGCTCACTTCAATGCCTTGCACTCTAATTTCACATAAACCCAACAAGAAGTGAGACAACTTAGTGCCAATATTGCCACTGTCAATAAAAATATGCATTCCTCCATCAACGCCAAAATAGAGGACCTAAAAAAAGACCTCAAATAAGACCTTGCTACCCAACTCGAATCCTTCACTACGATAATATGTGCCAAGCTACATATCCTTGTAGGTATTCACTCATCTGACCCACATTTGCAAACCAAAGGTGAAACTTCCTCTCATTCCCAGAATTTACAGCCCCATCACTTTCAGTGCGACCTATGCCTTGCGCATGTGTATGTGACCAAATTTGATGGCTCGGATACCACTCGATGGGTAACTCAAATGGAACATTATTTCTCTTTCTATGGTATTATGGATGTGTTGGACAAAATCCAGTATGGTGTTCTCCATCTAGATCAAGAACGTTGGCAATGGAGAAAAAATGCCCATCAAGGGTATGTGGCTTGGACACACTTTGTGGCAGAGATTTATGAACGATTTGATACTGACACCAACCATTTAGGAAATTTGACAAAGTTAAAACAATCTGGCATAGTGGAAGACTTTATAGCCACTTTTGAGAGATTGGCTTTTCATACAGAGGGTATGTATGATGTTTTTTTTCGAGAATGTTTTATCAGTGGCCTCAAGGATGAGATTCGTTTCCATGTCCTCATGGATCGACCTCCAAGTTGGGAAACGGTATGTTTGAAATTTTGTGGCTGAATGTGATGTTTTTCAATGAAACAAGGAGAAACAGTCAAATCTCCTAGCACACTACAACCGCTCCGGATTCCACCTGCTATTTGGTAGGATATCTCTATGGATTTTATTGTAGGATTACCTAAATCAAGCAATAAATTAGTCATAATGGTGGTAGTTTATCTCCTTTCCAAGTATTCTCATTTATGTGTTGTTCAACACCCATTTACCATCTCCACTGTGGCTCAACTTTTCATGTATCAGGTCTTCAAGCTTCATAGCATGTGTCATCCCTCAACCAAGTTTTGAGGAAACATTGGTCGGTTTTGACCACTTTTGGACTTCGACAGGCTGGTCGAAGATGGAGCGCCTAGGTAAAGATGATATCTTAGGGTATCACTTATTTTGTGGACCCAACAAGGGGTTCATTAGGGTTTTTGTATTAGGGTTTTGGGATGTTGGCCCATGGTTTTACCCGGGATTAGGCCTTTTTTGTAAGGGATGTAAAAGTATATATAGAAAGGAATGTAATGTAGAAGTAGGGAAGTTTTCTTAGTGTAAGAAATGTAGTGATGGGATCAGTGCAAGAGACAAGTGATGTGCAGGTAGCTAAGTGAAAGTGGCTCTAAGTTTCTTTGTGCAACAGACAGTATATGTATGCTCTGTGCGAGTTGGATCTATGCCTTGATCTGATTTTCAGAAGGTGGATCTGGTGCTTAGTGCACAGATCACATGTCTAGTGTGAAGCTTGGATTTGTGGATTAGTGCACAAGAGCATATGGATGTAAGAGATTGGAGCAGAATAATAGAAGAAGAAGCAATTGGTGGATGTAGCCCCACACTGGGGTGAACCACGTAAATCTCATCTTGATGAGTTGCTTTGTGTTGTCATGTTTATGCTTTGAATCTGTTTAGTGCATTGAATGTTACGAATGTTAGATAGATATATGGATGCTTAGTGCTTTATTGGTGAATGCTAGATCTAGTTCAATGCTATGTGCTAGATGGTTAGACTGCTTAATCTTTAGTATTATTGTGTCGAACTGTACTTAGGGTTGATTTGTGAAGTGAATAAGGCTAATATATTAATGAATGTTGTTCCTAATTACTCTGCAAAGTGTTTTAATCATAGATCTGTGTCCCGGCTAGGTTACACACACCTGAGTCCTATAACCCCCTGCCTCTACCTCAGGTGAGACTTCACCCGCTTCGCAGGTGTTTCTGAAAGGGCCGGTAGTTAGAGTTTTGTTGGTGCATTGTCGAAGCATTGAAACCTGGGCCTACCCCTGTGCCAACAAATAGTTCCACACCATAACGAACGAATTTTCATTGATGGAAGAAGTCCTTCCCTTTGGAAGATTTTTTTACGACACTCGCTTATTTAACCCGTCCGACGTTGTGACGGGACCACTTTTCTCCATCCGTGATTAACATTTCTAACATAGATCTAATTGCTAGAGTCAAGATGAGATTTCATAACTTAGACATCGCCACCCATTTGCTTACCCCGTCTATCTGTTCACCTACCTCGACCTATCCTTTTAAAAGAAAGAATGTCTGATGCGCAAGATGAGTTAGAGAAGTCCGTCGAGGAGGTTGTTAGGAAGTATATGGTTGATAGAGGTATGTCTGAAGGTGTTCAGGCATCATCGACCAGGGGATTGCAGGCATCCCCTTTGACTAGACAACGCTCTAGTCATGCTAACCCTGCGACTGAGAAGCGAAGTAAGCATCACGATGATATGGCTAACGTGAATCATATCTCGTTGATCTTACCTGATTATATCCCTCCTTTGGTTGGCGCAATCAACCATGATAGTGGGACTTTGAGTAAACATTGATCACTGCATACATCCTGAAGGGGATATGCGTAGTTGGAAGCCAATTGGGCCATATCCCATCCTTAAAGAACAATGATATAAACCTCGGAGACAGAAACAACTACACAATGCTCGCACCACATAGATAACTGATGAAGACGACTGGGAAGAAGGCTCACATATTCTCCCATACTTGGATAAAGGAGCTCACACAGTCCATTATATTGAACGTCATGAAGATCCCTCATTTTGGTCTACATCATGAGGTTAACGCTTGCGTTAAACTCCTCTTGTTGTGCTATCATGGAGGATACATGTGGGTTGATAGGTGCATTACCGTGGATGCAATGTTGATCCACCTGATCACAGGACTGAGCATGTAGGTACCCGACCCTCAACAGTTCTACCCAGGGAAAGCTTCAGACCACTCCATGGAAAAATGCATTAAGGAAGCCTACGACAAAGTTGAGAAAGGGAAGCAAGGCTAAAAGGTAGCATCTATCTAGGATGGTGTAGTGTGCCTAGCTTGCCAAATTATAGCTGGCAAGCTCGTCAGAAAGAACTTCCCCATGCAGGTCATCGGGTTCGTGGTGGACCTCACAGGAAAATGCATGGAGGTTATGCAAGTGAACTAGGCGAGCTACCTTGTCAACAAGCTCGAGAAATATTGTCACGAAGCACAGGATCAAGGGTACGAGTTCCATTTTAGTTGGTTGTTGGTGTTGATCACATTTTTCACTTGGAAAATGTTGAGAATGAGCTACCTTCCAGGAGATTGAACCATCGTAGCTGTTGGCCATGATTTTCTCCACCTTATCGTACATGAATGACATTTCCAAGTAGTGGCAGTCGAACGCAGTGTTCCATGCCTACTATCAACAACTGAAGGTTTTCAATGAATCATTCCCTTGCATGACACCGTGAACCTTGCACCAGCACAAACCATTAGCTAAGGTCTACATAGATCAACATTTTATATATATCACTGCATGCAAGGATGAGATCAAGGAGGAATTGCAATCCTATTACAAGTTGACCAATGAATACATGGAGGAGATCATGAAGGAGTGGTCGACAAAGTTCCTCATACCAGTTGATGATGCATAACTCTCTGACCCTGATATCATAGGAAACCCCTTGGTCACTCGGGTCGAGCACGTTGGATAGACAAGTGCGAAGAAGAAGAAGAAAAAGAAGGAAGTCTAGAATGTACAGACTAATGAGGAATTCAGTGCCTCAGAAGAAAGTGAACCTAGTTCGGCCGCAGGAGGAGGAGGAGATGAATTAAATCAAGAAGAAGGAGAAAAATAAGGAAAAGGTGAAGCTACACCATTGAAGGATACCCCTATCGAGAGAGAAGCATCAAAGAAGAGGAAGGTTTCTCCACAGAAACCCTCGGCTAGAAAGAAAACCTACGCTAGTAAGCCCCAGATGGAGGCCACACTCATGGAGGATGACATTGGCCTAGTCCGCAGAGAAATGGAGGATGCGTCTGAGGACCTCTTTCAGAGATATGGCACGAAGCAAGAAGAGTTGTACGCAATAGTTGAGAAAGAACTGAAGGAAATATAATGAGCCATTCAATTGAGTCGCGCAATTCCTACTTCGTCTTCATCATCAGAAACCATAGAGTTGGGGGATGAGCCAGCCCAACTTCAAAGACTGGTAGATGCAACAGAGCCTTGGATCTAGAAAGTTCAAGAAGAAAAGGAACAGGCTACAAAATCCTTGAAGAAAGAAAAAGAAGAGATCTTAGAGAAAATACGAGTTGTGTTGTACTATGGGACCACTTATGAAAACAAGAAGGATGAGTTCTAGGCGATGCTCGAGGAAGACAAGGTGAAGATATAGAGGGAAAAAGACCAACTTCTCGCAGACCAGACTGCAGTCAAAGAAGTGGTGAGAAAAGAACTTTGCTCTGTGCAAGGGTCCGCAAAGGAGAAACATCAGGCAGTCGAAGTTCAATTGATGAAGCTCGTTGAGGCCATCCAACATCTTCAAGCAAGGGTAACAGAGTTGGAGATCTAAGCAGTACCAAGCACTCTGCAGGAAGTGTGTGACCAAAGGGAATAAGCTACTAAGAGCGCATTAGGAAGGATCAAGGCCCTCTCCTCAGAATGCAAGTAGCTAAACAACAAAAGTGCGGAGAATTACGAACGCTAGACAGAATATCCAGAGCTTAGGAAGCTGGAAGCACAACTACAGGAGGCACATCAACATGCACTAGCAGTTCAAGTGTAGATGAAGTCACTCACTGCAGTCGAGAGGATGAAGAGATCATAAGAATAATGCACGGACCAACAATAGATTACTACCATCTAGGGAAGTGGCATGGATGTCACACAGAGGCTACAACCGGTGCAGGATGAATCCTACACGGTGTTTGAAGAGATTGAAGGACAAGGCTCACAGCTAGACCAAGTGGTTGTGACAGTGGAACAACACCTAGAAGGGCATGTTACCTAGGAAGTACTCCAGAAGCTCTCTCAGCAGGAGGCTTAGGTGAAGTAGCAGGCCGAGGAAGCTCGAGCTAATATTGAGGCCTTCAAAGAAGTGTTTCCCAGATCTGAGTGACTCGGGACGACTCATAGGTGAGTGTTGGGGGAATTTTGTCCCTCGACCAAGTTTTTAGGAAACATTGGTCGGGTTTTACCACTTTTGGACTTCGATAGGCTGGTCGAAGATGAAGGCAGAGCTGAGATCGTGAGATCTCACTTATTTTGCGGACCCGACAAGGGGTTCAATAGGTTTTTTGCAGTAGGGTTTTGGGATGTCGGCCCATGGGTTTACCTAGGATTAGGCCTTTTTGTAAGGGATGTAAAAGTATAAATAGAAAGGAATGTAATGTAGAAGCAATGAACTGTTCTTAGTGCAAGCAATGTAGTGATGGGATAAGTGTAAGATAAAATTGATGTGTAGGTAGCTAAGTGCAAGTGGCTCTGAGTTGCTTCATGCAACATAATGTATATTTATGCTCTGTGCGAGTTGGCTCTATGCCTTGATCTGAATTTGGGAAGGTGGATCTAGTGCTTAGTGCGCAGATCACCTGTCCAATGCGAAGCTTGGCTCTATGGCTTAGTGCACAGGAGAAAATGAATGTAAGAGATTGGAGAAGATTAATAGAAGAAGAAGCAGTTGGTGGATGTAGCCCCACACTGGGGTGAACCACGTAAATCTCGTGTTTATGAGTTGCTTTGTGTTGTGATGTTTATGGTTTGAATCTATTTAGTGAATTGAATGTTATGAATGCTAGATAGATCTATGGCTGCTTAGTGCTTTATTGGTGAATTCTAGATTTGATTCAATGATATGTGCTAGATGGTTAGAGTGTTTAATCTTTATTATTACTGGGCCGAACTGTACTTAGGGTTGATCTACGAAGTGAATAAGGCTAATATATTAATGAATGTTGTTCCTAAGTACTCTGTGAAGTGTTGTAATCATAGATCTGTGTCCCATATTGCTTACAGACACCCGAGTCATGTAACACCCCTGCCTCTACCTCGGGTGAGACTTTGTCTGCTTCGCAGGTGTTTCCAAAAGGGCCAGTAGTTAGGTTTTTTTTGGTGCATTGTCAAAGCGTTGAAACCTGGGTCTGCCCCTGTGCCAACAACATGCCTCATTCTATTGTTTTTTATCGCGACCCAACTTTTACCAGCAATTTTTGGAAAGAATTGTTCAAGCTAAAAGGCACCCAATTGCATCTCAACACAACTTATCATCCCCAGACTGATGGTCAAACTGAAGCTGTCAACAAGCGTTTGGAAACATATTTTAGGTGTTTTGCATAGGAAAGGAAAAATCATTGGGTTCAATGTTTACCACTAGATGAATGGTGGTACAACACTTCTTACCATATAGCTACCTGCATGACTCCTTTTGAAATTGTATATGGAAAAAAATCCACCTTCAGTTCTCTCATACTTTCCATGTGTCTCAAAGGTCCAAGCGGTTGACCAAACTCTTACAATTTGAGAGGCTATTCTCTGTACCCTCGAAGAGAATTTGGTCATAACCCATAATCGCATGAACAAACAAGAAGATCAAGGTCACTCTGAGTGTCAATTTGTAGAAGGAGATCAGGTGTTTCTTTGAATACAACCTTACAAGCAAAATTCCCTCAAGGTTGACCATTGTCATAAATTGGCACCCAAATTTTATGGTCCTTATACCATTCTCAAGCATGTGGGATAGGTGTCCTATCAGTTATCTTTTCCCATTCATTCTAAGCTTTGTCCTATTTTTCATGTTTCCTGCTTAAAGAAGGTGATTGGAACTAAGTGCCAAACACAAAACAACCTTCCCGAGTTGGACGAAGAAGGCTCCATTTGGCTACAACCAAAAGAATTTTTGGACCAACATGAGTGTCGTCTGCGTCAACGAACAATCAAGGAAGTGTTAGTCCAGTGGAAAGATACAAATCCAACAGATGCCACTTGAGAACCAGCTATCATTCTGCAGTAATTTCCTCATCTCAAGCATTGAGGACAAGGTTGTTTTTAAGGGGGAGGACATGTTAGGGACCTAACCCCTCACGTAGGTAGAATAATATATGTCCATGTAATAAAGGTCAATATTAATAAGGCCTAGCAATAAGAAAGAATAATTCAAATGTAAGAAGACCTAATAGAAGCTTTTGCTTCTAGAAGCATCTTCCTCTATATTGTTCTTTTGATAGAAATATTTAGTTTAAATAGGAGCTGAGGGTATGAGAAGTTTTTTCTTGGATATAATTTTAATCGAGCTATGCTCTGTTGGGGGTTTCCCCCTCGAAGAGGTAAGTGAACATTGCTCTCAGTAATCAAAGTTCTCTTTCTAGTGTTATTCTAGTATTATTTTTCGTATTTTTTGGTGTTATTATGGTTATATCGTTGTTTATCTTCCATTTATAGCTAATTATTTATGTTTTGCATACTATTTTATAACTGGAATATTACATGTTTCTTATGTTGAGATTGAAAAGCAAGATTGCATTCTTCACTGTTGAATTTATCTTGCTTTCTTATCCATATCCTTTGCAGTTCCTGCTTATGACTGTTGATATTCTTCTTTGGTTCCCTTAGAGGAACAATGAGTCTACAATCTCTAGCTATATGTCCAAACTTTTCGCACTCGTAACATTCTACCTCATCACTTAATGATCTAAATTTGTTGTATATTCTACTACGTGCTTCATGAGATCTTCCTTAATAACTATTTATTGTATATCCCTCGCCATTGTTTTTATTCTTGGTATTGGCACTACAATTTACATCTTTGTGCCCAAAATTATAACATGACTAACATGAACCAAGAAAAATATTTTGATACCTGGGAGTGGAAGATCTTCTAAATGGTGTCACTCTTATGAATCCTTATTCTTCTTGGGGTCTTTCTGTAGTTGGTTGTTGTTAATATTGACTTCTGAATATTCTAGGTGGTGAAGTGTCTCTGTAATATTCCCCTTGATTTTTCATGTCTTCTTCCTTCAAGGGACCTCTGACAACTTCTCCATAGCTTCTTGGATCTTCTTCTTGCTCTGTCTGTAGATTTTAACCTTGTACAATATTTTACTAAAAAAAAAAAAAAATCAATAAAAGAACATAAAAGATACAATGGAAAATACACACATTACACCGATACTTTTCCCCTGGAAACCCAAACCGGGAAAAAAAGCATATTCTATATTCAATCATAGTGATACATTGTTTACAATACAATATACATATAGGATCCAACGCCATCCAAAACCCTAACTCAATTACCTAGATTAGTCAACAACCCTAATTCCTTAACCAAAAATAGAAAACCAATGGCAAAAACCATGTTCCAAAAAACCATCCAACAATGGACACGAAAATTGAGGCGACATGAAAAACAAGGAAAAATGTGACACATTTCTCAAGGCAAAAAAAATTATCGGGGGGCTTAGAACCCCCCCTAAGACCCCCTTGCATGTTTGGCATAATGTATCATACCCTATAGCTATTTATGCAAAGAATATAACACATACTCAACATTCTCCCACCTATTGTTTTCTTTACACAAGGGGTTACAAGGCTACATAGTCAACAATCCAAGGAAAAAATACTCATGGATCCTCTACACTAAGAGAATTTCTCAATTCTCACGTATTTTTTTAATGAATCTGCAACATTCTTCAAAGTGTCCACCTTCATGAACAACACTTTCTTTTATTCAACCATGTCTCTCACAAAGTGATATTGAATATCAATATGCTTTGTCTTTGAATGATAAGTCGGGTTCTTCACCAGAAAAATTGCACTCTGACTGTCACAATCTATCGTTACATCTTGTTGTACCAACCCAATATATAAACACAAACTTTGTAACCATATTGCTTCCTTACTTGCATGAGTGGTTTCCATGTATTTGTCTTATGTAGTTGAAAGTGCCACTACAGCCTGTCTTTTGCTCATCCAACTGATTTCTCCTCCAAATAGGTTAAACACATACCCGTTTGTAGATCTCTTACGATCCAAATCTCCAGCACAGTTTTCATCCACAAAGCCATGTATGTCCAATACTCTGTTCGATCCTGGTCTTTCTTGGTAGCACAATCCATAGCTAGTAGTGCCATGCAAATACCTGAAAACCCTTTTTACTGATGTCCAATGCTCCTTCCCTAGTTTGACATATATCTGCTCAAAACTCCCACTGCATGTGCAATGTCTGGTCTAGTAAAAATGACACAGGGGCACGCCACCCAGGCACATCCGCTCTCACAAGATCTTCTTCTTCTCGGCCCGAAGAACTCCAAGGTTCTTCTATTTCCCTGTCGGGAAATATACACCCACAACAATCTCTCCCCGAGGTCTCCCCTTTGCTACCGGGAGGTCAGCTAAATCTCATTATCTTGCGAGTTCGTGAATCAAAGCCTCAGACTCTTCCTTTCCAACCTTGCGATACCTAGAATGGCGATATGGGTATATCTCCTTTCTTTGTTAGTTCCCTCACCGCATGCAACTGTGGGCTAGGATTAAATGTTAGCGCCTCTCACAACCTCGCAAACTCGCCGGTTGAACCGTCGAGTTTTCACCCACCTATTCCGCGAGTCCCCGAGATGCGATATTTCAACGGAAGTTTGACTTCTATCTCCAGGCAACACGTGTCCACCCGTCGACCACGCGAGTCCCACCTTATACTCTGCCACGCGTCCACACGAACCTCGGCTCCTCGGCACTTCACGACTCGCGAATCCTAATGCCAATGCTTTGGGACTTCTCGTGGCGAGGTCCCGAGGTATTCGTGCCACCTGTATTCCACTCACCTGCTTCTCTATGGACCACACAGTCCTCTAGCTATCGGGATATCGCTTCTCGCAACCTCACGATCCCCGCGACCAAATTCTCGGGTCTTATCTCACGAGACTCTGATACATGATCCCACGTGCATATCCAATAGTCCTCCTACGATCCAGATCCAACGGTTGTCCTCTTCTCGCGCCTCGCGACCTCGCGACTTGGAATACCCAATATTTAGGCTCTAACCCTGCAAACCTCCGAGTTTGCGAGATATCTCGATCTCTACCACCTATCCTCCTCAGATGGACGACTCCTATCTTCTCACCACTTCGGCACCTGACGTCCTCGTGCCTCGTGACTCTGAATACCCAATACTTGGGCTTTCACCTTACGAACTCCCAATTTCACGAGATCTCTCGATCTCTACCACCTGTCCTACTCAGATGGACGGCTCCTATCTTCTCGCCACCTCGCCACTCGTGAAGTCGAATGACTTCCTTTTCTGTCCTCCAATGTCCGAGTCTGCGAGATGAGAGAATCTCCTGACATGCGTCCTCCACAATGAACGGCTCTTATCTTGTAGGGATATCGCGTCTCACAATATCGCTGCTCTTACTACACAACTTTGGGGCTTCAACTCACGAGTCCCCGATACACGATACCACGTGTAGATCTAATGGCTCTTGTGACTCGGAATCGACGGCTCTGTCCCTCCTGAGCTTCAAACCCTTCGGACCTTTCCGCCGTAACCTCCTTGCACCTCTACAAGATCTGACGATCCTCGGAACTTCGCGAAATCTCCTCAGATAATTTTGACCGTCCGTTCTTCCTTGGTTAATCCACAAGATGAACAAAGTGTCTTTCCACGAGACTCCTTCGTCACTTCGCCAACCTGCGACGTTTCTTGCAACTTCAGCCGCACTTATCTACGCTGATCGTTGGCAACTCAGAGGCCTACCCTTCCCATTATTTCCACAACTTCAACCTCAACGAGGTTCTCTGCACGACTCCTTGCAGCAAACCTGCGAACACTTCAATTGTTCAAGCTCCCTTTGACTCTGCACATACCTGTAGCAACAATGCTTCAATACTTCTGCTCAGTTTCACGACTGAGACTATCCTTATCCTACGCACTCCTTGCACGGCTTTAACAACCCACTTTCCCTTCTGGGTTCTTTGAGAACAAGAGTTTAACTCCCTAAGCCTTCTGTCAACGCACTCCTTGCGGACAATTTCGACTACACTCCTTGCAGGAATCCTCGCTCAAAAGATAAACAATTGTAACTCACCTCACTTCTTCTCAGATTTCAATCTCGACACATGAAATCATATGCACAAAATCTCAAAACAATACATAACAGAGAACAAACGTTCATGAGCATATTAACAACACACACACACAGAGAACACGAAACCATGAATCTGAATCAATTCCTTCTATTAATTCAAGATCTATACATGGATGTCTTCTACAACTCTCTGTTATTCTCCTATGCTCTTCCTACTCTGAATTATGTTGGCTTCTCTATCTCTCCTGCTAATGTTACAATGAGAAATGAGGGTGTCTATATCTGTTTTCCCTCCTACGCTCTAAAACTGTCTAATCTAGGAATTCAATTCTATCTACCTGCATATACTACTATAAATGCCTCTGTCTATCTCAGATGAGAGAATATGGCTCGAGGTCTGATTACATTTCTACCAAGCTATCTCAGACAAGAGCGTATGGCTTGAGGTATGATTACATTTTACCAAGGCACCTAAATTAAATGATCTCATTTATGTTTGCGCATCAACTTCAAGGGAAATTCAAAAATTCAAAAACTTGCGCTGGACGTCTTCCAGTTGTCTTCTGCTTCCACGTTGGTTTTGCTTGTCGTGAGGGATGCTCCTGCATCATACTCCCTCGCTTGAAAATTTGCATGGGCTTCTGTCCATGAGCTCCTGAACGGTATGTCCATGCTTCTGTATCGTTGCTTCATTCTCCCAGCTGGCATCTTCAACTGGATGTCCCTTCCACTTGAGCAAATATTCAAAATATTCTTTCCTTCTGGTTTTCTTACCCACTCGTTTATGCAGTATCTGTTTCATCTGTGGCTTCTCGGCAACTGGAATCTTCTTCTGCCACTGGACCTCTGGTTGATCATCACTTTTTTCTCATGCTTCATCATCTTTATATGGATATAAATCTAAAACATTGAATATCAGAGATATTCCAATGCCCTCTGGTAACTCAATCTCATAAGCATTCTCTCCCATCTTCTTCAAGACCTTGCATGGTCCGATTTTCTTCATCTTCAACTTGTTGTATGTTCCTCTTGGAAACCTTTCCTTCCTCAAATGCGCCAGAACCAGATCACCAAATTCAAACTGAAGTTGTCTCTGATGTTGATCTGCTCTGTGTTTGTACTCCTGGCTTGACTTCAATAGTCGCTCCTTCACCTGGCTGTGAAGTCCCTTCATCGCTTCAGCGAATTCTCTTGCGCTAGCACTGCTAGTATTAGTCTCATCTGAATCTTTTAGTTCAGAAACTCCTCTTGGTTTCCTTCCATATACAATATGGAATGGACTTTTTCCTGTGCTCCTATTCACTGTGGTAATATATTATCCCAACTGCTATGGTGCTCTGTCACCAAGCTTCTCAGCAAGTCTCCCAGACTTATGTTGACCACTTCTATTTGTCCATCCGTCTGAGGATGATAAGCAGAACTAAATGCCAATTTAGTTCCCATCTTCTTCCACAATGTTCTCCAGAAATGCCCTATGAATTTCGTGTCTCTGTCCGAAACTATGTTTTTCGGCAATCCATGAAGTCGAACGATCTCTTTGAAAAACAAATTTGCGATGTGAGTCGCATCCCTGGTCTTCTGGCATGGAATGAAATGTGCCATCTTGGAAAACCTATCCACTACCACAAATATGGAATCAACACCTCTTTGGGTCCTTGGCAATCCCAATACAAAATCCATGCTAATTTCATCCCACGGCTTGTCTGGTATGGGCAATGGCTGATAAAATTATGCATTCTGTTTTCTTCCCTTTGAATGCTGGAAAATCCTGCACCTGTCCACAAACCTCTTGACCTATGACCGCATCCCTGGCCAAAAGTATGACTCACTCAGCTTTGCAAATGTCTTATCATGGCCAAAATGTCCTGCCAATCCTCCACTGTGCTTTTCCTTCAACAAGTTCTCCCTCATGGAGCAATTTGGAATACACAGTTGATTGCCTTTGAACAACAATCCATCCTGGATCACATACTCTATCCACTAACTTCTGTCTCTGAGAAATGGATTCTCAGCTGCTTCATAAGCCTCCTTGAAGTCTGAATCATCTGCATACATGTCCTTAAGATCATCAAAGCCTAACGTCCTGACTTTAAACTCCTGCAACAACAAACACTTCCTACTCAAAGCATCAACAACTTTGTTAGCAGTACCATAAATATGTTTTATCACAAAAGTGAAATTTTGCATGTATTCAACCCATTTAACATGCCTCTGATTCAACTTTTCCTGCTGAGTCACAAACTGTAATGCATGGTTATCACTATATAGAACGAATTCCTTTGGAATCAAATAGTGCCTCCATTTCTTCAATGCCTGTATGATGACATATAATTCTTTATCATACGTGGAGTACTTTTCTTTTGCCTCATTCAACTTCTCGCTGAAATATGCAATCGGTATGTCCTCTTGACTCAAGACCGCTCCGATGGCAAACCCGCTTGCATCGCATTTCACCTGAAATGTCTATTGAAAATCTGGCAACACCAGAATTGGTTGTTCTGTAATCTTTCGTTTCAACAAATTGAAACTCTTCTCAGCCTCTTCCATCCAGTGAAAAGATTTATTTCTTTTATTTACTGTATCCATCATTGCTGCGCTAATTCCACTGAAATTTCTGATGAATTTTCGGTAGAAACTAGCCAGTCCATGAAAACTCCTCACCTCGAAAGTATTTCTCGGTGATGGCCAATTCTTGATTACCTCAACCTTACCTGGATCCATCCTCAACTCATTTGCAGATATAACAAAACCCAGATAAATGAGTTTTGTCTTCATGAATGAGGACTTCTTCATGTTTATCAACAACTTCTCTTGCTGTAATCTGCTCACCACAATAGCCAAATGCTTCAAGTATTCAGCCTTTGTCTTGCTGAAAACCAATATGTCATCCAGATACACGATGACAAATTTCCCAATGAACTGCTTCAGGACTTCATTCATCAACCTCATAAAGGTACTTGGTGCATTTGTCAAGCCAAACGGCATGACAAGCCATTCATACAAACCTTCATTTGTTTTGAATGTTGTTTTCCATTCGTCACCTTCTCTCATACGAATCTGGTGATATCCACTCTTCAAATCTATCTTTGAAAAAAAACATTCCCCACTTAAGCAATCCATCAAATCATCCATTCTTGGCAATGGGAATCTATACCTGATAGTTATCTTATTTATCGCCCTTGAATCAGTGCATATCCTCCATCCTCCTTCTTTCTTCGGACTGAGTACTGTTGGAACAACACATGGTCTCAAGCTTTCCCTGACCAAGCCTTTGTCCAACAACTCTTGGACCTGTCTTTTAACTTCTTCATTCTCTTGCGGCGTCAATCTGTACGCAGCTTTGTTTGGCAAACTAACTCCCGGTATGAGATCAATATGATGACTCACACTCCTCATCGGTGGCCACGAATGAGGTAATTCGTCCACTATGATGTCATCGAACTCTTCCAGCAGTTCCTGAACTTCTCCTGGTAAATCATCCACTCTTTTGCTAGTCAGAACAATTTTTGGTTTTCTGACCACAAAGAATTGTGGATCCTCCTTCTTCTTAACTTCTGTGAGAAGTTCCTTCCCACTCATGAGAAGTACTCTGTTGCTTGGTTCCGGTTTCACTTCTTTATCCTCAATTGGACACAACATATGAGTTCTCCCATTCCTTTTCAGGGTATATGTGTTCATCCTTCCATCATGAATTACATTCCTATCATATTGCCATGGTCTGCCCAACAATAAATGACAGACATCCATAGGAATAACATCACATAAAATTTTATCATTATATCCTCCTATCTTAATGTCAACTAAGCATTGTTTAGTGACATTTACCTGATGTCCCTTCTGTAGCCATGAAACTTTGTATGGACTCGGATGATCAGTTGTCTCCAGCTCCAGCTTTTCTACCATCTCAGTTGAAACGAGATTATCGGTGCTTCCACTGTCCACGATGACCTTACATGCCCAACCCTTGGTCTTGCAAGCAGTCCTAAAAAGACTGTTCCTCTGCACTAAGTTCTCCATCTCCTTCTCTGGCGTCAAAAGTACTTTCCACATTACCAGTGATCTTCCGTCTTCAGCGTACTCTTCCTCAACATCTCGCCTCTGTGCCTCGATGATGTGAGTCTCTCCAGTTTCTTTCTTTTTCTCTGGACACTCGAATGACTTGTGTCCATGTTTTCCACATGTGAAGCATGTGATTACTCCACCTCTTCCCCTTCCTCTACCTTTGGTACGGGGAAACTTATTATTATTAGCATAACCTCCTCTCTGCTCAGTATGTTGTTCTTTTTGCTCAGCATATCGCCCTCACTGTGAACTTCCACCTCTCTCTGTCTGAGTCTGAGGTTTCTTCCAGTCATCCTTGGGCTTCTGTTATTTATCTTGGGTAACCGATTTGCCTTTGGGTTGACTCCTACCTATGCCTCGCTGACCTTGCTTACGGCTCAACTTCTCTTAAGCTTTCAAAGCCATTTGATAGGCATCCTCCACCGTTCGGATGGTTGCCATATTTATTTCGTCCTGAATTTCATACCTCAGGCCATTCATATACCTGGCCACCTTTTCGTCATTGTTTTCGCGATGACCTGCTCTGATATTTAACTTGTAAAATTCCTCAGTATACTCTTTCACTGTCATCAGCTTCTGTCTCAGGTTTTGCATCCTCCTGAATAGAGAAATTTGATAATCCCTGGGAATGAATTTTTCCTTCATCTTTGCAATCATCCTGTCCCAGCTCTTAATTTTTTATTTGCCTTGGCAACGCTTGTCAGCTTGCAGTTCATCCCACCACAAGGCTGCATGTCCTTTTAATCTCGTGACGGCATGTCTGACCTTCTTATCATCTTCGATATCTTCATAATCGAAGTAAGTGTCAAGAGCTCTAATCCAATAGCTTATAACCTTTGATACCATCTTTATACCCAATAAAGATACACTTTTCAACCTTCTTATCTAGCTTACTCCTGTTTTTCTTTGGAACGTGAACATAGGCCTCATAACCAAATACCTTGAGATGTGTAAGAGAAGGTTTCTTAGAATTCCATATCTCTTGTGGAGTCTTGTCATCCAACACCCGATGAGGGTGATTTGTTGACCAGGTAACATGCAGTACCCACTTCCTCTGCCCATAATTATTTCCCTAACTTGATAGCATGCACCTTGCTTTTTCCATCAACATCCTGTACACTTCAAAAAAACTATTAAAAACATATATGTTTCATTTTTTTTTCCAAAAATATGTATGTGACAAACAAGAAGAATTGTCCATCTAAACTCCTAATTTGTGCACACATTATAAAAAAATAGAAAATTATATTTAGTGTAGCTATTTGTTAGATAATATTGAAAATTTTTGTACATTACAGATATTTTTATTAACTTTTGAAAAATTGCTATCTCAAAGTATGTATATAAAAAATTCAAAATTTTGACCTTTTAATACATTTAAAAAATTATATTATTTTTATATTCTTATTTTAAAACAAGAGTTCTACATCAAAAGTTTGTTTCCAACCCTTAAATTTTTATTGTTTATGAGCATATTTCTATGGTTACTAGATATTTATTACGTTTTTATTATTGTGATTTTGTTGTTATGTTTTTTATTATTGGAATTTTGTTCTTTTCATTGAAACCAATCATTTTCAATTTTTTTTTTTAAGTAAACCGTTTTATTTTAGTTTTTACTCTTAAATTTATCAATCTATCAAAATTAAATATAAAGTTATATTGTTTTACATTTCTTTAAATGATATTTTTTATAATACTAAAATGATTATTTGTATAAAATAATTTGTTCTCTTTATTTTCAATTCTAATTTTTTTTTGTTAATGAACTTTTATTTATCTTAGGCATTTAACTACCAATGACATAGTGTGTATTGTGTATTATTTTATTCATTTCTACTTTCATCTCATTGCATTATCATTGAGACATAATAATTTGTTCTCTTTATTTTCAAATTTTTTTTTAATGAACTTTTATTTATCCTAAGCATTTAACTACCAATGACATAGTGTGTATTATTTTATTCATTTCTACTTTCATCTCATTACATTTTCATTGAGACATAATTTATTCATGTTAAAAATAATATTAAAAAATACAAAGATATAAATGATTAAGACAAATTTTAAATACATTTTGTTTTATTTAAATGAATATGATATATTTTATAAATCTAATAATTTTATTAAAAATACAAAGATATAAATGATGATGACAAATTTTAAATATATTTAGTTTTATTTAAATGAATTTGATATATTTTATAAATCTAATAATTTATTCATTTTTACTTTCCTCTCATTGCATTTCAATTTTTGCATGGAAAAATTGTTTATTAATGTTTAAAATAATATTTAAAAATATAAAGATATAAATGATGATGAAATTTTTTAAATACATTTAAATAAATGAATATGATAAATTTTATGAATATAATAATTTAATTTTAAGATTATGATTGAGTAGAATATAAATTAATGTATATAAAAAAAATTGTAAATAAAATTTTTAATATTTTGATTCTAAATATGTATATATTTAAATTTAAAAACATACATTTTTAATCATTAAAACTATTTCAATATTATAATGTTTTAAATTTTTTATAATAATAATAATTATTATTTTAAAATATAAAATTTATGAAATAAGATAGGAGTAAGTTAATTCTAGAGTAATCTTTCCTTTTTCCAGGTAAAAAATGCTTCTGAATTAGGTTGATTTTCAAGAGTAGCTTAGTTTGACATGGATTAGTCTCATTTTAAACCAATCCAGATACTCAAAAAATCTATTAAACATCTAAATTAGAGGAAAATGTAAAACTGTATGACCAAAAAACTAATTAAAAAAATAACTAGAAAAAAAAGATTGATCGGGAGTTAACCCACTCCACTCTAATAAAATATGAAATCTCCCTATCCAATGATTTGACTATTAAAATTTAAATTTAGATATGCAGTGCGTAATGATTTGATAATAAAATATATAGATATGCATTTAAAGGGATCATTCCTTTAGATGCCGAACGAGGTCTATATACCTTTAAAAAAACAATGAGAAGTAGTTTTCAAAATATGTGTAATGAACCATGATACTGTAAATTCAAGTGAAACTTCACGCATCAGAACGGTACAAAGAGTGGGTAATTGTTTCTAGTGGCATAGAATAGTCTGGAATCAAATCGGCAATACAGATCAAGCTACCGAAAATAGGGCAAAGGCTTCAGATCTATAGACGACGGTATTCAGTCTTCTTTTCCCTGAAGTTTAGCATTTAATGCCTTCAAACCCCTTACAAAACTGTCCATGTTTTTATCCGAAGATCCTCCTCCTCGCACAGCAGCCCTCGCACTCTCTTTCAAGGCAGCAACATTTTTCTTTATCTCCTTTCCTTCGTCAGCGAACAATTTTCTGATAGCGCTACATATAACTTTCCTGTCTATCATCTTGTTATCTCCTGCGTGACCGCCTTCGCTGACTCTGAATCCAAGCTTCCATTCATCGACCATGAACTTGCAGCTGGTGAATTGATCCGCCCAAAACGGAAATCCTAACATCGGAACTCCAAGAGATATGCCTTCAAGCATTGAGTTCCAGCCGCAATGAGTAATGAATCCCGCAACAGAGGGATGGGATAACACTTGCAGCTGATTGCACCAGGGAACAACGAGCCCCTGGCTTCCCATCTCGTCCATAAAACCATCCGGTAAGCAGTCTGAGGTTGTTGAAGCTACCATGTCGGGACGCAGAACCCAGAGGAAGGGCTGTCCGCTGTCCTTGAGACCCATCGCTATTTCCTCCAGCTGAGCTTTAGACACTTGAATCAAACTACCAAACGAAACGTATATAACAGAATCATTGGGCTTTGTATCCAGCCACTCCGAAGAGTCATACTCTGTCAAAAGGCTTGTTCCAGTTCTTATGTCCTCATCAAGACTTCCACCCTTCAAATAACTCGATGGAAGCAGCGGACCCACACGCAAAACTGGAGGTTGTAAGTTCATTGAAGCGTTCACTGCCGCGCTTTCGAGATCGTCGAAAGAATTACAGAGAACCCAATCTGCTCCGCGACTTGACTGAAAGGACTTACGAAACAGATCAAGTATGTATTGTGACTCGGCGTCTGTCTCATTGAAGAAGGACGGAAGATCTCTTGGATGTAAACTCGGAACGCCGGGAATATAATCAATCAGAATATTGCCCTCATTACCTGCAGCTAAATCCTATTCCACTGATCATGATAAAATAAAGGAAAGCAAGAAAAGATTTTTGACAGATTCAACAACTATATGAATCACACATGCAGAAAGCTTACCGGATCCTTTATAATGAGAGTGGAGTTGAGCCTCCAGCAGATGTGCGTGGTAGTAGATTGAATAAACAACTGTTGCCTGTGTCCAAAACGAAATCCAGGGGATACCCAATTTATTGCTTACTTCTAGTGACCAGAAAAGCATGGTGTCAGCTATGACACACGATATCGGAGGTCCCGTCTGGTTGAGATTGTGAATAAGCCGTTCCAACTCTTCTCCCATGTTATCCACAGAGTGCATGAAATCGGAAGCTCCGGCGGTCCGATCAAAATCGAGAGGTAACCCATCGGAGATCTGAGCAAAGCGAATATCAACATCAAGATTGTGGGCATCCTGGTGAATAGGATCGACTTGATCACTCTGAGAATGAGCTTTAATGATCTGACGGTGTCTGTGATGGGTGGTAACAAAGGTCACAGTGAGACCTTTGGAAGCAAGATTCTTTGCGAATTGCATCATGGGAGTTATATGACCCTGCGTGGGGTATGGAATGAGAAGAGCATGTAACGGTTCGGGATTGTGAGCCATCTGATCCTTGAAGCTCCGTCCCCTGGCTGCTGAGTCCTTATGCATTTCCCTTAACTTCGCTCACTAATCTTGATTTCAAGCAAAACAACATAAGATTTGTGTTGACAAATCTAAAACCCAGTCCATGGACGGCGACTGAGTACCAACAGTCAGTGAGCCAATTAATATTAATTATTATAAAATATGGACGGCGACTCACTGCCTACATGGTCCTGAATGGCGCCCAATATCTACCCTGGTAATAAAATATAAGTAATAAGTTATCATAATGGTAATAAAATATAAGTAATAAGTTATCATAATGTTGTAAAATGTATAATTTAATGTTGTTGTTGGTGATGTATAAATTGTTGGATATAAAAGTAGTGGGATATATAGTACTGAATATTTTGTTAAGAATCATTATTTYTTATTTTATAGAATYAGAATTYATTTTTAAATGTAAAAATGAATTCAGCATACTAAAAAAATTCYCAAAACATTAARATTTTAATTTAAATCTATAAATTTAACAATTTSTAAATAAATATCTCAATTTTTTTTTATTTCATAGAATCTTTAACATACCGCTATAACAGTGAATGTAAATATTGCGATGGGTGATATAATTCACTACTACTATAAATAATGTATAAACCATTAAATCTAAAAGTAATTCGGATCCCAATAATGTATAAACCATTAAATCTAAAAGTATTTCGGATCCGACGGGATATAACCGACCAGATAGGTACTCAGTCGCCGTCCATATTATAAGTCCATATTATAAAGTAAGTGCTCAATTAATATAATGTTGAGCCGCCATCCTCAATGGGCACGAGAGCATMTTTTGTATAGCAGGAATTAATATAATGAATTAATATACTTTTGGCCGCCGTCCTGAATGGGCAGGAGACCATCTTTGGTATAAGGAATTCCGTGTACTAAACCATCACTTGCTCTTGACTTTTTGACTTTATGGAGTAGTCTTAGTGCAGAAATGACATAATATTAATTTTTAAAATCACATAAAAATTAAAATGATACGTTATCTTGAATATCTAAAAGCAAAATAATAAAATATAAATAATATAAAAAGTTATTTATTTTATTTTTCTTACTTTATCTTGAATATCTAAAATCAAATTAAAACAAGTGATGCATGGCAGCGTCCCTGCCATGCAAGCAAATTCGAAGCTATGCAAAATCTTTGTAACATAAAGAGATTTTATCTCTTGTTGTCTAAGTTCAGTGCAAGATAACATAACGTTAAATGCTCCTCGTTGTAATGCACTGGGTAAGTGAAACTGTATTTTCACACATTTTGTTGATGGCATTGGTCAATCCAAAGCCTAGAGTTGGATGAGCCAATGAACATATGCCTAGGTAGAGGGTATACAGTATACATAAGCGGACCAACAAGCATTCACCATTCAACGCCTTTCAGTGGTTTTGATGGATAAGCTCCATTCAACACAACTATCTAATTATCTAAACATTACATAACAAACCGATAATGGTTCGATAATTGAAGACATCACAAATCCCTCAATAATGAGAAACACCACAAATCGATAAAATGTAAATGGAGTCAAACTCGCAGAACTTATGTTCTATCAAATTCCATGCCTCCTTAATTAACACTGAAATTAGAAAAAGAGAAACTTGTTTGGTTACTGTTACTCGCTTGACTTCAAAATCTTTTATGTGAAGCCTTCATACCAGAGGAATATACATGGAAATTTTCCATTGCACAACTCTTTTTTCTACATGTGAAGACGATTCATCTCCCTCTTGCATTGATTCTTTCGTAGAAGCATGGATTTTTTCTCTATGCTTTGGAATGTGGATGGAAGAAGCTTTCTTGCAAAGACTTTTTAGGCATCATTAAATTATCACATCTTGACTATGATTGAGACTATGTTTTTTGGCACTGGCTTGCCACGTTCTGTAAACTGTATGGTGTTCTACCGGTCTGATGGCTTGTGTTCTAATGACCCTATGTGAATTTACCATCGCGAACCTTAATTTGAATATTTATGAAAACTTAAGTTTTAGAAGTTCACTCTACATGTATATTGTGAAGCATAAGTTCAAACACGCATTTAACATCATTTGAATATGATGGCCAACAATGACACTGTATAAGGACTATCCACAGTTTTTTGAGAATTCCATTTTCGTGGGGCCTAGTGTTGTGAGAAAGAAAAGAGTTGGGGAACTCCGCAGATTGTATGGTGTTTTACCATCACACACGCTTATGCATATTTCATACAAAGTTTTCACAAGAGCAAACATAAGTAGTAGAAGGAGAGGAAGAGGCAATTGAAGTTGATCGAGTCTAAGAAGCAACACAAGAAGCAAAGGTACCTGCAGTGGCATTTGATCGACGGTTTATCTAGAGGGAGGGAGGGAGTTAGGTTTGAATCGAAGGAGATGGAAGACTTGCAAGCAGCCAAAATATCTCATTCTCAGAGTAGGTATCTCTAGTACCAGATGGGAGAAAGATCTTCACTATCGAATGCATGGGAGGGATCAGATTGTTATCCTAATATGGTTGGTTTCATCATCCCGTCCTTAGTTTGATGTTATTTGAAATCCTTTGTTGTAGAAGAGCTGGAGTAGATAGGTTGTTAGTGCAGATGAAGCAAAAGATCTGAACCAAACATAAAAAAACCAAGTAAGTAATGAGTTATTGTTTTCTTGTTCGATTTTCAATGTTTAGGATTAGAATCTTATCTAATAAAATTGACTTACAAAGTTTGCAAAATCGAATACTTTATAGCAGACTAGCCCCTCACCCCAAATCTCAATTAGACTTGCCCACGGCTAAACAGATGGAGCTTGTTTCTACCCTAGAAGTTCTTGTACTATCTGAGGAGTGAAGAGAAGTGAAGATCTTATGCTTCAAAAATTAGAAGATGCCTCGAAGTGAAGATATTATGCTTCAGAAATT
>ML823179.1:28220-47140 GCA_009831015.1 Picea engelmannii
TTGCCACATGTGGCTTGTTTAGTTAATGAATCCTTGTGGTTTTAGATTATATTTACATTAAAGTTACATCTAAGGAGTTGCATGAAGATAAATAATATCTACTTTGATATCTACTTTGATATGAATGTATGTTGTAAGGTTATTGTTTAATTAATGAATTTTAATAGTTATCATTTAATTAATGAATTTTAATTTTATTTACACTAAAGTTAAAGTTACATATAATGAGTTGTATGCATGAGGATAAATAATATCTTCTTTGATAGTAAGAAAATTTATCACAATGTGTGGAAACTATACTATATTTACAGTTTTATCACAATGTGTGGAAACTAGACTATATTTATAGTTTTACCACAATGTGTGGAAACTATGTTTATAGTTTATAGGTTATAGTCGCATTCTTTATATAAATTTCTTTGCATTATTAATAAGTATAGTCCATAATAGAGTGGATGTTTTACACCATGAATGCTTTTAGCACCATAAATATGAGCATTGAATCTATGTACATGTTCATTTATCTCTTGGGTTAGTTTAGGTATTTTATCATGCAATGTTTAATCTACCATTTTAACAATGCAATGTTTAATCTACCATTTTAACAATTGGTATGACAACGAATCTTTCAGATTATACCACCACCCCTACAATTATATGAAGGTGGGGTAAAAAATCTAGTTAAAAATACATCGAGGTTTTTTTGGTGGCGTTGTTGTGCACTTTGATTTGGCGAGTCAAAAATATTCTTATTTATGAACATGAAATTTTCTTAGAATGCATGTGTGATGTTCTTAAGAGGGAAACACGATTTTTTTTACAAAGAAGGCTCCTACATGGTGCATTGTGCATAGCATGTATATGCAGGTTGAAAGGAGAGAGAAAACTAAGTGGAGGTTGTTGTTATGTAGCCAAAAATAACTCATGAAGAAGCACATATTAAAAGTAATTTCCATGGTTAATGTTGCTTCATGAAGAAGCACATATTAAAAGTAATTCCCATGGTTAATGTTGATTAATGTTGTTGCTTTTTTTTATTAAATTGATCTTATTTATAAAAATTGTCTTAAATTGGCTTGTGGTTGTCGTATATAAGAGGGATAATGGTGTAGTTGAATACACAAATAAGAGACTAGAGATATTGTTAATTAGAAAGTTGATCTAGGTGGATATTGGTGGTCACCCACCTATTCCAATTGGTTCATTTTGATAGTTTTTAGTTTAACATGTTTTTTTGTAATGATGTCATTTTTTTGTAATTGTGGGTTCTACACTTTTGGCACTATTCTGAAAATTTACACAACATCCAAGTGGATATTGGTGGCTACACACCTATTCCAATTAGCTTATTTTAGAAGTTTTCATGTCAGTACATTTTTGTGTACTTTCAAGGTCGTTTTGGAGCCCTAAACAATGTTTTTTTGGCTTGCCATTGTCAAACTATAGACAAAGTTAGAGTTTGATGACACAATGTGTAGTTCTCGAAAAGCTATTTCCAATGGGCTATCACATGCCTAAAACGGAGGTCGTATGAAAAATTTAAGATCCCGAGAAGTTGAGGTATCAACTTATTCATTGGGACCCACATAAATTTTGGCGTTTCATCTCCTAGGGTTAGGTTTTTGGATGTCTAGGGTTTTGGAATTCATGAGTGATGTTAAAAAGTCCTCTGGAGTCTCATTGTAATCATTCTACTAAGACGAATGCACATAGTAGCCACATCTCTTCTCAGAGGTAGATACCACCATTCGAGCAAGTTGTTTTCAGTTTTTCAGTTTTATAATTTCAGCTTATTTTCTTTATTCAATAGAAGTTATTATTCACTAGATATGTATTGTTGTTCTCCATATCTCTATGTTATTGTATTAAATTTGTTCTTCATTTTGTTTCGCTCATGAATATGGATCAATGGTATCAGAGTTATTTACTCTTCATTTGTTTTTCTTTGTGCATGTCTTTGACAAGATCTGGGTACAAGAAGTTGGGACTTGAACCAGTGGAAACTTTGGAAGATTAGTTGCGTTGATCTCAACAACAATTCATTGGGGACGAGAAGAAATATGATGGACCAGGATATCCTTTTAAATTGTTGCTCGAGGAAGCCCTTGCATGACAAAGGAACAATATGATGGACAACTTTGCATAGATCTTTTGATGACTACCCACAAGAGACACATATTCATCAAGTGACCAAGCAATCCCCTTCAAGGTACTCGTAAATTTTTATATTTCATTATTTGAAGGACTGATAGATGCATATCCTATAGATAAATGGTTGAATCTGCATGAGGGGTATTTTTCGGTCCAAAATTTTTTCGATAGGGAAAATATTACTTTTGCACTCCTCAAGGCTGTTCCCCATGTTAAGGAATGGTGAGATACTTACCCTAAGCAAAGGGGCAAAGAGGAATCTGCAATATTTGCGATATTCCGTCAGGGATTCCATTAAAGAACAATAGTACCATGTTGGAAGCCACGAGGACCAGTACACAAGATGGACCATGCTGCATCAAGAAAGGGACCAGATGATACCATATTTCACTAATATTTTCCATACCTCGCACACAAAATTTGGTATCAAAGACTCTAAATGACATTTGGTGCTCAAATACTATGGTTGTCTGCATAGATACATTCAAATAGAAATGGAGTTTCTGGACATCACATCATTAGGTGTGGATTATAGATATGTTTTCAAGATCGAGCAGAAATTTAACCAAAAGAGGCAAGATTTTGGATATGAAAAATACTCACAGCCGAAGTAGGAAAAGGCAACCCCAACCCACAAAAAAAGGGACAGAGAAAAGATGGCCACTCTCAAGACAACCAGTCCGAGCCCCAACCCAAGAAGGGTAATGAAAAGTCGAAGGACACATGAAAGTGGTATGAATACCATAAAATATCTTGGCACAACACTGAAGAATGTTGTTCCAAGAAGTCATTGGTGGCCAAGCTGAAAGCTTCCAAGTCAGAGGTAGATTTTGACTCTGAATCAAATCCAGAAAGAGGGAATCAGATTATCAATGTTGAATCCAGTTCCACTGTCGCTACCACCAAAGTTTAGCAAAGCAAACCAAAAGAACCAGAGGAAGGGAAACACCTCTTTCACTCACAAATGTGGGTAAAGGGGGCTCTGTTTCATTTCATTATCGATAGTAAAAATTATAGAACCTAATCTCAGCAGAGGTCGTTAAGCTGTTGGACTTGCTGTGACACTACACCTACATCCCTACACCATTGGTTGGCTTCGCTAAGGAAAAGATCTTCACGTCAGACAACAATGTCACCTTCCCTACGACATCAAGCCCTTCAAAGATGAGGTACTATGTGATATTTCTTCCCTTGAAGTTTGTGATGTTCTTTTAGGCCATCCATATTTTTGGAACTGACATGTTGTGTATGAGTCTACACCCCGTAGTGTTATTATTACTTTGGGTATACAATTGTACAAGATACCATAGGTAGCCCTGCCTATCGCTATTTCTTTAATATTTTCTAAGCAATGCAGTAAGGTCATTTCACAGACTGGGAAGTTCATCTTCTTTGTGATCCATTCTCGTAGAGATAAGAAGGTCTCCCCCGCATCCATGACCTCTACACAGACCCTCTCTTTTCAATAGAATCAAGTGGACGAGATTGTGGAAGAGTACACAGACATCCTCTCCTTACGTACCCGGTTACCGATGCACTTCCATGTCAAGCATCCAATTGATATAACCCCTGATGGACCTCTTCCTAATGGACTAGTCTATCATTACTCGCTCATGGAAAATGACAAAATCAAGCACTGGATCCAAGAGGTGCTTCAAAATGGGAACATATGACCTGATTCCTCCCCTTACGGAAACCCAATTGTATTGGTGTAGAAGAAATATGAGACCTGGAGGCTCTACATTGATTATAGATCATTAAGGAAAATCACAATCAGGAACTGGTACCCAATACCTCGAATTGATGACCTTCTTGACCAACTCAAGGGGGGAAAATTCTTTAACAATATTGAACTAAAGTCTAGATACCACCAGGTTCCCATTGAACCGAATGATGTATGGAAGACAACTTTCAAATCTAGAGAAGGTCTCTTTGAATGGTTGCTCATGCCCTTTGGCTTAACAAATGCACCATCAAATTTCATGAGTTTGATGGATGATGTATTGAGACCCTTCACCAACTCTTTTGTGGTGGTATATATGGATGAAATCCTTGTCTTTAATAGAAGTTGGGAGGAGCACATGTAATATATCTAGCAAGTTTTGAGCACTCTGCGGAAACACAAACTATATGCCAACCTGAAAAAATTCTCCTTTGGCATGAACAGGGTCCAATACTTGGGATACATTATTGATGAGCATGGGGTACATGTGGATCCAGCTAAGATCCAAGTCATCTCTGACTTGCCAGCCCTGACCACACTAACCAAGATTCAAAGCTTCTTGGGACTTCCCAACTTCTATCGAAGGTTCGTGTTGGGATTCTCCCATATTGCATGGGCCCTCAGCCAAATGACCAAGGGTAGTGGCAAGAAAAATTTCGCACGGGGGTAGGGACAACAATTAACATTTGATGACATGAAACATCGCTTGTGCTCAACTCCAGTATTCTCCCTACTCAATCTACAAAAACCATTCGATATTGAGACTGATGCCTCCAGCTATGTTGTAGGAACAATTCTCACTCGGAACGATCATCCAATAGCATACCATAGTGAGAAACTCTCATATATCATCCGAAAATACCCCACCTATGATAAGGAAATGTATTCCATTATGAAATCATGTCATCAATGAAAACATTACATTTTAGGAAAGGAGACAATCATCCACACCGATCAAAAACCTTTGCAGTTCATACAGACACAAGGGAAGTTGAAAAATGATCGCCATCAAAAGTGGTCCACATAACTTCAACAGTTCCATATCATCATCAAGTATAAGATAGGGAGCACAAATTATGTCGTAGACTGCCTCAGTCGACCTCCCATTACTGCACTCACCACCGTCCTCCATTCCTGTGGGCATGAGACATCTGAGTGGCCCCAACTTTATGAGCGTGACCCTGACTTCGCCACCGACCATCAACTCTTGGTTACAAGAGAGAATATTACCGATTTTCATATTAAGGATGGACTTTTATGCCATCTGGGCCACCTCTGTGTTCCCGCAAGCAAGCATGAAAATATGATTTGGGAGGCTCACTACAATCGGATGGAAGAACATTTTGGCATGGAGAAAATTGTTGTTCTTCTACATAAATATTTTATTGGCCAAAACTTCGACAGGATGTCAGTAAGTATGCCAGATCTTGTACTGCCTATGCCATTGCCAAGACATCCATCAAGAAGAAAGAATTATACACCCCTCTTCCTATTCCTGAGAGGCCTTGCAAATCCATCTCTATGGATTACATTCTTGGCCTTCCATCCACCAAGCAAGGAAATGATTGCGTATTACACTATGACAAAGTAAATACTCTCGATATTACACACTTGATTAAATGGTAGAAAGAGATACACACTGATTCTATTTGAAACATGTATATGTGTACGAGCCTCCAAATGAACATGTGCCTCAAGCTTGACAAATACAATGTGATATTACGTCTATTTGAAGCGTGTATATGAATACTTCCTCCAGAAGAATATGTAATCAATTGACACAGGTTTATGTAATGCAGAGGATGTTTTTGGTAGAATGGATGGACGTGACAGGTATGGGTGTAGGAGTGAGTATATCCAAAAGATGGAGATGGAGATTACTTCACGGGAGATGCACATTCTCACATCCTTGGACACATTGAGATGACCATTCTCACAGTCTTGGACACATTCATCAGCGATGTCTCCAAAGCCCTTAATCTCTATTAATCGCTTACCTATTACTCTGTGTCCATTTATAAGGTCCGACTGGTTAAGCCTACAATAGACTTGGGTTCATGATCAACTCGAGAATTTTGTTTCTTTTGAAGGCACTAATGCAAATGCCTTGCTAAACATGTCGCAATCCAACTGCTAAGTGGGTCCTATAAACATGTCGTAGACCAACTGCTATTCTTTCAAAGGTGCCAATGTGAATGCCTTGCTAAATCTGTCGCAGTCCAACTGCTAAGTGGGGCCTCTAAACTAACTGGGTCCTCATCTTTTTGGGTTATAAAAATTCTAGGTCTGAGATACCAGTCTGTTTTGTTTGTTCTGCAGTCTGTTTTGTTTTCTCTGTGCAGATTTCAAAGTTGTAAGGTATCTAGCAAGGACATTGCCACATGTGGCTTGTTTAGTTAATGAATCCTTGTGGTTTTAGATTATATTTACATTAAAGTTACATCTAAGGAGTTGCATGAAGATAAATAATATCTACTTTGATATCTACTTTGATATGAATGTATGTTGTAAGGTTATCATTTAATTAATGAATTTTAATGGTTATTGTTTAATTAATGAATTTTAATTCTATTTACACTAGAGTTACATATAATGAGTTGTATGCATGAGCATAAATAATATCTTCTTTGATCGTAAGAAAATTTATCGATAAATAATATCTACTTTGATATGAATGTATGTTGTAAGGTTATTGTTTAATTAATGAATTTTAATGGTTATCGTTTAATTAATGAATTTTAATTCTATTTACACTAAAGTTACATATAATGAGTTGAAATAATATTTTCTTTGATAGTAAGAAAATTTATCACAATGTGTGGAAACTATATTTATAGTTTTATAGGTTATAGTCACATTCTCTATATAAATTCGTATTATTAATAAGTATAGTCCATAATAGAGTGGATGTTTTACACCATGGATGTTTTTAGCACCATAAATCTTAGCATTGAATCTATGTACATGTTCATTTATCTCTTGGGTTAGTTTAGGTATTTTATCATGCAATGTTTAATCTACCATTTTAACAATTGGTATGACAACGAACCTTTCAGAGTATACCACCACCCCTACAATTATATGAAGGTGGGGTAAAAAATCTAGTTAAAAATACATCGAGGGTTTTCTTGGTGGCGTTGTTGTGCACTTTGATTTGGCGAGTCAAAAATATTCTTATTTATCACAATGTGTGGAAACTATATTTATAGTTTTATAGGTTATAGTCGCATTCTCTATATAAATTCGTATTATTAATAAGTATAGTCCAAAATACAGTGGATGTTTTACACCATGGATGTTTTTAGCACCATAAATCTTAGCATTGAATCTATGTACATGTTCATTTATCTCTTGGGTTAGTTTAGGTATTTTATCATGCAATGTTTAATCTACCATTTTAAAAATTGGTATGACAATGAACCTTTCAGACTATACCACCACCCCTACAATTATATGAAGGCGGGGTAAAAAATCTAGTTAACCACCACCGCTACAATTATAGGTGGGGTAAACAATCTAGTTAAAAATACATTGAGGTTTTCTTGGTGGTGTTGTTGTGCACTTTGATTTGGCTAGTCAAAAATATTCTTATTTATGAACATGAAATTTTCTTAGAATGCATGTGTGATGTTAATAAGAGGGAAACATGATTTTTTTACAAAGAAATATTCTTATTTATGAACATGAAATATTCTTAGAATGCATGTGTGATGTTAATAAGAGGGAAACATGATTTTTTTACAAAGAAGGTTCCTACATGATGCATTGTGCATAGCATGTATATGCAGGTTGAAAGGAGAGAGAGAACTAAGTGGAGGTTGTGGTTATGTAGCCAAAAATAACTCATGAAGAAGCACATATTAAAAGTAATTTCCATGGTTAATGTTGTTGCTTTTTCTTATTAAATTGATCTTGTCTATAAAAATTGTGTTAAATTGGCTGTGTGGTTGTCGTATATAAGAGGGATAATGGTGTAGTTGAATACACAAATAAGAGACTTGAGATATTGTTAATTAGAATGTTGATCTAGGTGGATATTGGTGGTCACCTACCTATTCCAACTGGCTCATTTTGATAGCTTTTAGTTTAACATGTTTTTTTGTAATGATGTTATTTTTTTGTAATTGTGGGTTCTACACTTCTAGCACTGTCCTAAAGCCTTTCACAACATCCAGGTGGATATTGGTGGCCACACACCTATTCCAATTAGCTTATTTTAGAAGTTTTCATGTTAGTACATTTTTGTGTACTTCCAGGGTCGTTTTGGAGCCCTAAACAATGTTTTTTTGGCTTGCCACTGTCAAACTATAGACAAAGTTAGAGTTTGATGACACAATGTGTAGTTCTCGAAAATATATTTCCAATGGGCTATCATATGCCTAAAACGGAGGTCGTATGAAAAAGTTAAGACCCCGAGAAGTTGAGGTACCAACTTACCCATCGGGATCCACATAAATTTTGGCGTTTCATCTCCTAGGGTTAGGTTTTTGGATGTCTAGGGTTTTGGAATTCATGAGTAATGTTAAAAATTCCTCTGGAGTCTCATTGTAATCATTCTACTAAGACGAATGCACATAGCAGCGACATCTCTTCTCAGAGGTAGATACCACCATTCGAGCAAGTTGTTTTCAGTTTTGCAGTTTTATAATTTCAGCCTATTTTCTTTATTCAATAGAAGTTATTATTCACTGGATATGTATTGTTGTTCTCCATATGTCTATGTTATTGTATTAAATCTGTTATTCATTTTGTTCCGCTCATGAATATGGATTAGTGGCATCAGAGTGATTTACTCTTTGTGCATGTCTTTGACAAGATCTAGGTACAAGAAGTTGGGACTCGAACCAGTCGAGACTTTGGAAGATCAGTTGCGCTGATCTCAACAACAACTCATTGGGGACGAGAAGAAATATGATGGACGAGGAGATCCTTTTAAATTGTTGCTTGAGGAAGTCCTTGCACGACAAAGGAACAATATGATAGACAACTTTGCATAGATCTTTTGATGACTACCCACAAGAGACACATATTCATCAAGCAACCAAGCAATCCCCTTCAAGGTACTTGTAAATTTTTATATTTCATTATTTGAAGGACTGATAGATGCAGATCCTATAGATAAATGGTTGAATCTGCATGAGGGGTATTTTTCGGTCCAAATTTTTTTCGATAGGGAAAATATTACTTTTGCACTCCTCAAGGCTATTTCCCATGTTAAGGAATGGTGAGATACTTACCCTAAGCAAAGGGCCAAAGAGGAATCTGCAACATTTGCGATATTCTGTCAGGGATTCCATTAAAGAACAATAGTACCATGTTGGAAGCCACGAGAACCAGTACACAAGATGGACCACACTCCATCAAGAAAGGGACGAGACGATACCATATTTCACTAATATTTTCCATACCTCGCACACAAAATTTGGTATCAAAGACTCTAAATGACATTTGGTGCTCAAATACTATGGTTGTCTGCATAGATACATTCAAATAGAAATGGAGTTTCTGGACATCACATCATTAGGTGTGGATTATAGATATGTTGTCAAGATGGAGCAGAAATTTAAGCAAAAGAGGCAAGATTTTGGATATGAAAAATACTCACAGCCGAAGCAGGAAAAGACAACCCCAACCCACAAAAAAAGGGACAGAGAAAAGATGGCCACTCTCAAGACAACCAGTCCAAGCCCCAACCCAAGAAGGGTAATGAGAAGTCGAAGGACACATGAAAGTGGTATGAATACCATAAAATACCTTGGCACAACACTGAAGAATGTCGCTCCAAGCAGTCATTGGTGGCCAAGCTAAAAGCTTCCAAGTCAGAGGTAGATTTTGACTCTGAATCAAATCCAGAAAGAGGGAATCGGATTATCAATGTTGAACCCAGTTCCACTATCGCTACCACAAAAGTTCAGCAAAGCAAACCAAAAGAACCAGAGGAAGGGAAACACCTCTTTCACTCACAAATGTGGGTAAAGGGGGCTCCGTTTTATTTCATTATTGATAGAAAAAATCATAGAACCTAATCTCAGAAGAGGTCATCCAGTGGCTGGACTTGCCGATGACACTGCACCTACATCCCTACACCATTGGTTGGCTTTGCCAAGGAAGAGATGTTCACATCATACAACAATGTCGTCTTCCCTACGACATCAAGCCCTTCAAAGATGAGGTACTGTGTGATATTTCTTCCCTTGAAGTTTGTGATGTTCTTTTAGGCCATCCATATTTTTGGAACTGACATGTTGTGTATGAGTCTACACCCCGTAGTGTTATTATTACTTTGGGTATACAATTGTATAAGATACCATAGGTAGCACTCCCTACCGCTATTTCTTTAATATTTTCTAAGCAATGCAGTAATGTCATTTCACAGACTGGGAAGTTCATCTTCTTTGTGATCCATTCTCATAGCGAGAAGAAGGTCGCCTCCACATCCATGAACTCTACATATACCCTCTCTTTTCAGTAGAATCAAGTGGACGAGATTGTGAAAGAGTACATAGACATCTTCTCCTTACGCACCCAGTTACTGATGCACTTCCATGTCAAGCATCCAATTGATATAACCCCCGATGGACCTCTTCCTAATGGATTAGTCTATCATTACTCGCTCATGGAAAATGAAGAAATCAAGCACCGGATCCAAGAGGTGCTTCAAAATGGGAACATATGACCTAATTCCTCCCCTTGCGGAAACCCAATTGTACTAGTGTAGAAGAAAGATGAGACCTGGAGGCTTTGCATTGATTATAGATCATTAAAGAAAATCACAATCAGGAACTGGTACCCAATTCCTCGAATTGATGACCTTCTTGACCAACTCAAGGGGGGGAAATTCTTCAACAAGATTGAACTAAAGTCTAGATACCACCAGGTTCCCATTGAACTGAATGATGTATGGAAGACAACTTTCAAATCTAGAGAAGGTCTCTTTGAATGGCTGCTCATGCCCTTTGGCTTAACAAATGCACCAACAAATTTCATGAATTTGATGGATGATGTATTGAGACTCTTCAACAACTCTTTTGTGGTGGTATATATGGATGAAATCCTTGTTTTTAATAGAACTTGGGAGGAGCACATGTAATATATCTAGCAAGTTTTGAGCACTCTGCGGAAACACAAACTATATGCCAACCTGAAAAAATTCTCCTTTGGCATGAATAGGGTCCAATACTTGGGATACGTTATTGATGAGCATGGGGTACATGTGGATCCAACTAAGATCCAAGTCATCTGTGACTTGCCAGCCCTGACCACACTAACCAAGCTTCAAAGCTTCTTGGGACTTCCCAACTTCTACCGAAGGTTCGTGTTGGGATTCTCCCATATTGCATGGGCCCTCATCCAAATGACCAAGGGTAGTGGCAAGAAAAATTTTGCATGGGGGAAGGGACAACAATGAACATTTGATGACATGAAACATCGCTTGTGCTCAACTCCAGTATTCTCCTTACTCAATCTGCAAAAACCATTCGATATTGAGACTGATGCCTCCGACTATGTTGTTTGAACAATTCTCACTCGGAACGATCATCCAATAGCATACCATAGTGAGAAACTCTCATATATCATCCGAAAATACCCCACCTATGATAAGGAAATGTATTCCATTATGAAATCATGTCGTCAATGAAAACATTACATTTTAGGAAAGGAGACAATCATCCACGCCGATCACAAACCTTTGCAGTTCATATAGATACTAGGGAAGTTGAAAAACTATCGCCATCAAAAGTGGTCCACATACCTTCAACAGTTCCATATTAGCATCAAGTATAAGATAGGGAGCACAAATTGTGTCGTAGACTGCCTCAGTTGACCTCCCATTACTGCACTCACCACCGTTCTCCATTCCTGTGGGCATGAGACATCTGAGTGGCCCCAACTTTATGAGCGTGACCCTGACTTCGCCACCGGCCATCAACTCTTGGTTACAAGAGAGAATATTACCGATTTTCATATTAAGGATGGACTTTTATTCTATTTGGGCTACCTCTGTGTTCCCGCAAGCAAGCATGAAAATATGATTTGGGAGGCTCACTACAATCGGATGGAAGAACATTTTGGCATGGAGAAAATTGTTGTTGTTCTACATAAATATTTTATTGGCCAAAACTTCGACAGGATGTCAGCAAGTATGCCAGATCTTGTATTACCTATGCCATTGCCAAGACATCCATCAAGAAGAAAAAATTATACACCCCTCTTCCTATTCCTGAGAGGCCTTGCAAATCCATCTCTATGGATTACATTCCTGGCCTTCCATCCACCAAGCAAAGAAATGCTTGCGTATTACACTATGACAAAGTAAATACTCTCGATATTACACACTTGATTAAATGGTAGAAAGAGATACACACTGATTCTATTTGAAACATGTATATGTGTACGAGCCTCCAAATGAACATGTGCTTCAAGCTTGACAAATACAATGTGATATTACGTCTATTTGAAACGTGTATATGAATACTTCCTCCAAAAGAATACGAGCCTCAAGAATACCTGTTTGGGAACTGAAATCAATTGACACAGGTTTATGTAATGCAGAGGATGTTTTTGGTAGAATGGATGGACGTGACAGGTACGGGTGTAGGAGCGAGTATATCCAAAAGATGGAGATGGAGATTACTTCACGGGAGATGCACATTCTGACATCCTTGGACACATTGAGATGACCATTCTCACAGCCTTGGACACATTCATCAACGATGTCTCCAAAGCCCTTAATCTATATTAATCGCTTACCTATTACTCTGTGTCCATTTATAAGGTCCGACTAATTAAACCTACAATAGACTTGGGTTCGAGAAAGGACTCATACTCATTTAAAGATATCAATGCAGGTGTGAAGTTCAATAAAGAAAAGTAAAAATAAAAGGCCTAAGGTTAGCAACCTTGAGTGATATATAAGTGACTGGGGAGTAACAATAGGGATTTTATTAGGATCGCTTCAGTAGCCACAATATGCTCTTTTTACTGCTCCGACTCAATAGCATCTGCATGATCGATTTTATGCTTTCCACTGTTGTCCGGTGACTTTCCCGACGTCAGGAAAGCGAGGGAACAACTCGTAGCATATAAAAAACGGCGAATGTAAACTGTCTCTGTATAGATCATTAGAATTTAAAAATAGAATGAATAGAATGAATGAATGTTTGGGGATTTGTGTTATTTCTATAATCCAGCACAAATTCAAATCCAATTAATGCACAATGATGATTGAATGAAGTTTAAGATTGAGGATCACAAATAATATAGAATGGCCGAGAGCCAAGGGCCATACAAGAAGAAGAGCCTTGATGGTTTCCCGTGTGATTTTGGTGTCGGTCACAGCCATGTGGAGGAACACATCGACGAAGTCTTGAACATGCGGCTCTGCGTCTGCCCTTTTCTGGCCATTCGAAGCCATGAGATGATTAACATTAACATGGTCATCTATGAAATTTTCCTAGAATGCATGTGTGATATTCTTAAGAGGGAAACATGATTTTTTACAAAAAAGGTTTCTACATGGTGCATTGTGCATAACATGTATACGTAAGTTGAAAGGAGAGAGAGAACTAAGTGGAGGTTGTTGTTATGTTGTCAAAAATAACTCATGAAGAAGCACATATTCAAAGTAATTTCCATGGTTAATGTTGTTGTTTTTTCTTATTAAATTGATCTTATCTATAACAATTGTGTTAAATTGGTTGTGTGGTTGTCTTATCTAAGAGGGATAATGGTGTAGTTGAATACACAAATAAGAGACTTGAGATATTGTTTAGTAGAAAGTTGATCTAGGTGGATATTGTTGGCCACCCACCTATTCCAACTGATTCATCTTGACAATTTTTAGTTTAACATGTTTCTCTGTAATGATGACATTTCTTTGTAATTGTGGGTTCTGCACTTTCGACGATTTCCTCAAGCCCTACACATAATCCAAGTGGATATTGCTAGCCACCCACCTATTCCAGGGCCATTTTGGGGCCCTAAACAATTTGTTTTTGGCTTGCCACAGTCAAAGTGTAGACAAAGTAAGATTTTGACAAATAATGTGTATTTCTCAAAAACACCTTTCCAATGCACCATCACACGCCTAAAATGGAGGATGCATGCAAAAGTTTCGACCCCAGGAAGTTGAGGTTCCAACTTACCCATTTCGGCCCACATAAATTTTGGTGATTCATCTCTTGGGGTTAGGTTTTTGGATGTCTAGGGTTTTGGAATTCATGATTAATGTTAAAAACATATCTGGAGCCTCATTGTGATCATTCTTCTCAGATGAATGCGCGTAGAAGCCACATCTTTTCTCATATATAACTACTACCATTCGAGCAAGTTGTTTTCAGTTCTGCAATTTTACAGTTTCAACCTATTTTCTTTGTTCAATAGAAGTTATTATTCACTAGATATATGTTGTTGTTCTCCGTATCTCTATGTTATTGTATTCAATATGTTATTCATTTACTTCCACTCATAAATATGGATCTGTGGTATTAGAGTGGTCTTCTCTTCATTTGTTTTTCTTTGTGCATGTCCCTGACAAGATCTGGATACAATAAGTTGGGTCATAAAAAGTTATGATAGTGAAATTTTCATATAACATACAAAACAATTTGACACTTGAGATTCTATGTAAAAAGTAAAGTGTCAGGCATGAAAACAAATAATTGTCATCAAATTTTTACTTGACAGGCAAGAGAAATTTGAAATTTAAGACATGCTCAGAATATTTCAACGATGTGTCTTTCAATCACTCTATGGCGAAGTTGAAATGGTCTATGCAACTAATAGATCAACTTTTTTGTAAGAAGCATCCACGAGATAGATAATGTCTAGACCAAATCCTTTTGCGATTGTGTAAGTCAAAACTCTCTTGGATCCATAAAGAGTAGAAATTTATGCAAGGGACCACCCAAACCTTATGAATTATGAAACCCTAACTCTAATCTTACCCTAACCCTTATATGAGTAACTCTAACTCTAATAAATTCCATTGGGGATTTTGCAAGTACATATCAAAATATGACGTCTTTGAAGTAGCAAAAACACCCTTCAAACAACCCCTAAAATTCCCCTTAAAATAGCCACTAAATTGTTTTAATAGCCTTAACATTAAACTATAGTACATATAACATGAAATAACATTAAATTGTTATCCCCATACTATAGTCAAAGTTCAACATTGTTGAGAGTGTACTTATTTCACTTTTCTGGTTTATCATAACATAGGAATAAAGAAGTTTATGATTGCATTAAATTATTGATTTTTGATTAAATTTATAGAATATAACCCAACCCCCTGACTCAAATAAAAATATCTAGATTTTATAATTTTAGAAGCCTTAATAGTAAAATGTAGTATATATAACATAAAACAAGATTAAAATTTAACCCCCTAGTGTACCCAAAGTTCAAAGGTGTCGATACTGTACTTATTTCACCTTTTAAGAGGGGGTAGGGTATGTATAACCTCCATATACTTTAGAAGTCAAATGGATGAGTGGAGGGGGTCCCTTGTACCACAAACAAGGTGGTATCATACACCAATTTGGTGTATGGCTTGACTATGACCTTAAAATTATATTATTATTATTATTATCATAACATGGGAATAAAGAAGTTTACGATTGTACACAACACAACTTATGGGCGATTTTGTTGCCGGTTGTATTGGAAATTGTACCTTAATACTTTATCGGGCATATGGGAAGGTTTACACGGGAATCAAAGATGACACTAGCTGAGGTTGAACCAACAAGTAAACCTAAGCATAAGAGTACGTAGCATATGACTAGTCACTGATTCGATAAACCTAACCATTAGTTTGTGACCTAGGTGAAATTTGAAATTCCCCCCAAAAGTGGCATCCAACATTATCACACCAGCCATAGCATGCTTCACATCCATAAAAATGTGGCCAAAATAAAATGAAATTCCTACCCCAATATGGCACCTTCTATCCATAGAATTAATACCTGCTAGTCGTCCAAACGAACATGGTAAAAATTAACCACATGCCACAGGTCACGTAGTGAAATTTATCGTAGTCTAAACATTCTATGTTTTGGCCCTTTTCTGGGGATTTTTTCTATTTAATTTTTCCCAAAATATGGCAAGAAAGTGAAATTTTCCATAGTCTAGACATTCTACATTTTGGTCCWTTTTCRGGGATTTTTTCTATTTARMTTTTCCCTAAATTCGAYGATAAAGTGCTAGATCTRCATATTTTTGTGGYTAAGTCTATATAATCCAAGTTCTCCAGGGATTTTTCAACATGCCAACTCCATTTATGATTTCATAAATGCAATTGAAATAACAAAAAAATGGGATTTCGTTTGAATTTGTGTCACTGAATTTCGAAAAAAAGACCAAAACGTAGAACAATTAGACAATGCCATGAAATTTAACTACATTGGTCAATAATTTCTTGAAAATTGTAAATTGATAAAAGGTAAAAATTAAAGGTTAAAAGTTAAGTAACCTTACTTGGATTTTCAAAAGTATGCTCTAGTGATAAATGAAGTAATTCAATCAATGCATGATGATGAGAATACAACAACATCTTTAATTCCTTGCCATAATATTATATTTTGCAATTAAAAGGATGATTAATCCCTTGATGTACGAGAACCCCTTGTTTGTGGGAAAAGGGACCCCCTCCGTGCAACGAATTAACTCATAAAGTCTATGGAGGTATACATAACCTACCCCCCTCTGGATTTGAACTTGTGACCACCTAGGAGGAAACACATGTTCTTAACCATTAGGCCCACTCAAGATGTATATTACAAAACCAAATCTATATTATAAATATAATATTTATATAAAAAACTTGGGCTCTCTTTTCATCTTTCTATATATTTATTGAAGTATTTGGTATGAATCGACCCTTTACAATGCTGAGTAAAATCATTAAATAAAAAATGTCATTTAATCAAAATATAACACAAATCGTAAAATATATAACAATTTGGAAACATTCAATATGTTTGTACCTACAAGCATACTTGCCTTGGGAAGAAGAGACTAATAAATATAAAAAAAATTGGAAGAGCCATTGCATTGATAGACACATAAGTCCAAGTAAGTGTATTGAAAGAGTTGTTGATTGACATTGATATTGATATTACCATTATTTGTTTTATCAACACTAGACAGTAATGTTATACCGATACTATCACTGCTATGGGGAGGGTACATCATGTATCTTCCCAATTATTTAATATCTTATCGTATTAAACTCAAAAGTACATGGAGATGGAGATGGACTAATGAAAGACGAGTCATGCCAATTTTATGTTTTCTTTTTTGATATTTTTATTAATTTTGTTTTTCAAAATGTCACCTCCCGACATGGCAAATTAGTGAAATCAACAATTTACACCAATAAAAAATTACAATTTTAAAATTTTGAAAATAATTTATTTATTTTACAAAAAATCATTTTAATACAATATTTCCTTATAACATTATCAGAACTTTAAGAATTTTAAAAGAATTGATCTAAGTCAAATATATTTGAGTTGCGATCAATCACTATAGTGGTTGACAATGGTTACCTAAGATCATGGTTGATTATGGTTGACCATGACCGTGACCATAGTTAACCCTAATTGATGATGACCATGACAATGACTATGGATGATCATGAATATGGTTAACCATTCATGGTTGACCATGACCATGGCTACGATTGATCAAATGACCATGCTTATGACTATGGTTGACCATGGATGATCATGGTAGACCATGGTTATGCATGACCAGAACCATGGTTAAATGTGGTTGACATTGGTTGACCATGAACATGGTTAATTATGGTTGACCATATGCATGGTTGTAAAAATGACCATGAGCATGGTTGACCGTGACAATGACCATGAACATGGTTCCATTTTGTTTACTATGGATGAGTATGGTTGACCATGGCTAAGCATGACCATGACCATGATTGAATATAGTTAGCCTTGACCATGGTTGACAATGGTTAACCATGGTTCAAAATTGTTGTCCATGATAATGACCATGACCATGGTCAAATTTTGTAGACCTTACTTGAATTTGGCTTAATATGGTTGGCTATGGCTGACCTTGGTTGAGCCTAACCTTCAGTTTGGTTGACCTATGTTAACTAAGGCCATGGTTGACTCTAGTTTACCATGGTTGTCCTTAATCATGAATATGACTAACCATCACCTTGGCTATGGTTGACTAATTTGACCATGACCACGTATGAAGAGTATTATTAGCTTTCTGAATTAATATATAATTATAAATAATAATGAAATGCTTACGAAATGGTTGACCATGGATGACCACAGCAACCATGACCATGGTTGACTGTGATAGAATATGGTTGAGCATGAGTATGGTTCACTATGGTAGACCATGATTTCATGGTTGACCATGATTGTGACTATGGTTTACCATGACCATGGTTGATTATGGTTGACCATAACGATGGTTTCTTATGTTTGACCTTGACCATGGTTAACTTTGGTAGACCTTGGTTGACTTTGGTTTTCTATGGTTGACCATGGTTAATTATGGTTGATCTTTTTTTAGGAGCTCCAGAGAGGAGGATTAGTGGTCTAAACTACCCCGTTAGAGTATAGTCACGGCCAAAGAGGGGTAAACAGGGTTACTAGAGGTCACTCCAGTCACAGGTGTTATATTCAGAAAGTGACATTGAGATAAAAAGGGTTAAAAGCGCATTTAAGTCATTATGAGCTAAAAATAGAAGTCAATAGTGAATTAGGGTTTCAACAGTGATTTAGGGTTTTGGAAGTCAATAGTGAATTAGGGTTTCAACATATTTAGGGTTTTGGAAAGCTATAAAGGAAGGGCCAGTGACCTAATTCATCATTATGCAGATTATGACTTGTCATTGAGGAGAAGAGACACATCTTAGGAGAGATAGTTCAGTGTATTCTAGGAGGAAGACACCAGTTGGTTGATTTCGGTGTTGAAAGACACACCCTAGTCACCAGGAAGATCATCCAGGTCTTCCATCATTCTTCATTGATTCCGCAGTGCTCCCATATTCCAGGTA
>ML823179.1:48777-60243 GCA_009831015.1 Picea engelmannii
CTACCATATTATCCATACTGGTTGTATCATAAGTTTCCATATTAGCCATATTGGTTGTATAATAAATTTCCATATTAGCCATACTGGTTGGATCACAAGTTTCCGTATTAGCCTCAATTTTAAAATCTCCAACCATACCCACCTCAATTTCAATAACAGTCAATGATGTATCAATTATCTAAGGCTTGTTAAAATTGGAATGCTTCACCACACCTAAAAATTCAAAAATACCAAGTCATACCACATGGTCAACCATATCAACCAAATCAACCTCCTATCCATCCCATTAGAATTATGATACAAGTTGTAACTAACTATCACCAACATTGAATTCTTCCCGAGGACAACATGGTGCAAACTAGTGAACAAGAAATGTTAAATGAAGAGAATATGCATGATGTCCATAGATATATTAGAGTATTCATCATTTCTCTTAGATAAAGGGTGAGAATCAATTTGGGTGAACTCAAAGGAAGAGCTACAAAAGGAGAAATAATCAAGGTCATGGAAGAGTTATTGAGATGGAGGTTGGAGGATGTTGAAAAGGGTCATTCAAAGACTCTAGTTAGGAGTGAGAATCACGATTCCTCATTGGTTGGACCAAGTTTAAATGCATGTGCAAGGAAAATTGTTTCATGGGATGAATGTAGGAAGGATGAAAACAAGGAGATATACACTGAGTGAGTAACAAACCTTTCCCCAAGGAAATCACTGAAGATGTAAGAAATGAATCAACATAGTTAGGGGATTTTTGATTAATTTCAAGGGGCACCAATGTTGAATCCAAATTTTTGGCTTCACAAAAATGGTAGAAAGTGATGCAGAAAGGAACTCTATTGACTAGTGAAATTTCTCAAGAATCAGTGGCTCTTCCTTGTGGATGGCTTGACAAGGCAAAGGATAAATAATTCACAAATTGCAACTCATTAAGGTTTACTCATATCTGAAATTTTTTTAATTGGATTTACCTCTTACACAACTCATTAAGGATTCTCTAGTGCATTCAAATCAAATCAAATAGTTGTACACAAAAGTTGGGAAGAAAGGGATAATCATCCAAGTAATGGGTGAAGTGTTAGATATGATCATTGGAGATCCACTGAAAGTATGGAGACCTCAAGAATCCCATAACATGCATCATAATGAAAGGAAAGTTGACAACATGATGTTTTTAGGACCAAGATTCATCTATAAACCTAATGAAAATCTATACCATGCATGAATTGGGAACCAATGAAATGAGGAGGACACACATCTTGCTAGAGATAGTTGACAACTCCGTTATGTAATTAGAAGGATACTTGAAAAATGAAGTAGCTTAATTTGATCTATGGAGAATATATATTTCATAATTTGTTATTGTTTAGCTCCACGTGAATCAAATTTCATATCCAATTATTTTATGAAGACCCTTCCTTGCCACAACAAATAATATCTCACATGTAAAATACAACATGACTCTCATCATGCAAGGGGATCAACACAAGAACATAAATAATTCCATTGACACGACCCATGGAGTACATTGAGTTGGAAGTTAATTCAACACTCTTATATAATAAAGAGGATGAGTTATCATAGTTTGACGGGCACCAATCGTGGGGTATGTGCATGATAGGACCACATAACAGTGAATTTATGACCTTGGGTGTTTACTTAGAGCATAAGGTATCACCAAATCCATAAGGAGTTGGTGAGGGAAGTCCTTGATCCATTGAAGTTGCACCTAGGAAGTTTCTTAACTTGTACAATTTTTTTACCTTAGTGGGAGAAGAAATATTCAAGTCAAGAAGCCAAGGGGATATCATTATATGGGATCCTATAATTCCTTCCTTAATGGACTTTAACATAGTGCGTTGAGTCATATCATGAGCCCCATGAAAAGAGATAAAAATTAATGACCGAGGATCTCACCAAGGATGGGACCATGTTAGATGGAATAGCCCTATTAAATCTTTGTAGATATGCAAACTTTCCTTTGTTATATAGGTTTCTACTAGACCATATTGAATAATTCCATCACATTGTTGAGGCTGCTATAGAGGAACATATAATTTATTTGTAGAGAGGAGCAAGGTGCAATCTATAAAGATTTCAAGGAGAAAGTGTAAACCTCATGGGGCTCAAGGAACTACCAATGAGCTAGCCTATTTGTGTTCATACAAAATTCTTGGATCATAAGCCTACAAAATAAGTAGACCTACTAAATAGAGTATACAACCTTATGGATCCTTTGAGGTCAAACTTGCTTCCTAATTAACTAATGGTCCAAGTGGCCTTACAACAAAAATAATATAATTCAAGATAGAGATTGACCCTCAACCTAAGTGTGGAAGGGGGAGCCTAATCTTTGGCTCCCTACATATTGTTTCTTTATCTAGGTATATAAGTCAATCTTGAGTGAATCTATCAAGATGAGAGTCAAGAGTTAACAATCCTTTTAACTTTGAATATCATTTTCCTCAATAAAAGTGACGTTTCTATAAGTCATACAATTAAACTCGTGTTGGGGTTGTTATACCATCAATTCCTACATTTATATCATAGTACACTACATAATGATGACAAAGTTAACACTACCTTTAAGATAACACCACTATCCTGTGTTTCATGGCTATTCACCCGTACCGTTTTTCATCTAAAATGATGTCCAATGGGCTAATGATTTTTAATTAAATGGAACTCATGCATAAAAAAACATTTCTTCTCTATCAGGATGCATCACCCCCCCACAATACTTGCAACCTCAACCCATTATTTATATGATTTTCCATCCTACATGGCACTTGGTGATGATATGTAATTCTCTAGAAATGTAAGTTGAATTTACCCAAATCTTCATCCCTCATGTTTAACCTTGCCACCCTTACAACTTGTGTGAGAGAAAGTCCCTTCCTTTATTCCTCATTTAAACCTCTACTCCCATACCTTCTCTCAATTCCAAACACTATAAGGAGCATGGATACCCAAGATACCTACAATTTATTAGGATGCATACATTTCTAGCACATGTCTAGAAACTCCACATGCCAAGATAATTCATTGAGACATTAGAAACTACGAGTGAGATGAGGACTAATAATTGACCACAATGATCAAACCTTATTGAATGGTCACTGATAGTTGGGTGAATCTTATGGTAAGGATGAGTATTGAAAACCTTATCCCATTTTATCTATTTAGTCATTGAGTTAAGAATTTCTATCTAGATCCATGAGGTTGATATCAATAAATTGACCCTATGGGAGACACCCATTGTATTGAATGCAAGTTTGGTTTCTCAGAACATTAACTTGGACATGGACATGGGTCCAATTACATTATCTAGTATCTGAGTAATATAGAACATTGGTTGTGTATTTTTACCATAGTAGTTGTAGCCAAAAAACCAAGGAATGAATTAAATTTGAATGATATGCATGATACAACATGGAAAGGAGTAGAAAGTTGCCTATTGATCTCCATTTCAAACTACCATTAGTAAGTACCAAAGATGTGAATATAGAAGTACCACAATAGATCGACAAAGAAATATAGAAGAAATCTCCACTTTATTATTAAAAACCCTTGAGGTAGGTGTTGACCACCTATTTCGACTAGGGGTCAACGTTATCTACCATGAAGCTATGTACTTGATTGTGCAACTTATTTTGAAGACTTTTGTCTCAGCAGGGCAATTTTTCCCTCGACACATCTTTCTATGTAATCAACATGTCCGCTCTCCTGTGTGGGATAGTAATGTAATAAGTCAGAATGAGTCATATTTTAGTTAGTTTCCTAGGACTTTATCATTATGGAAGTCGTTTCTTCGAGTGTTTTTTATCCTCAGGTAATTTTTAATTACCCTTGAGTTTTTCACTCACAATAATCCTCCAAAGTGGTGAAATACATTCTAATGATTGAGACCAAGGGCTGAATAAGGTTTAAGAATGTTGTAAATGACCATGCTATACATCTTCTAGAGTCTTGCGTAATTCCGTTAAGTTTTGATAGTTTTTTTTTTTAATTATTAAAATTTTCCATTAATTGGAAATTTTAATTATTTTTGATGTAAAATGTAAAAGTTTGGTCATTGGGGATTTTGTATAGGGGTGTGAGTACTCAAATCAAATGGAAGACAATACCCTACACCCTTGGACCAAGTTTAATCTCAATTGAACAAGTTTTTCTAGGTCTTTATCCATGAGAAGTCCAAGTCACTAAAAAATAAACAAATAATTGACTAAATTAAAAAAGCCAAAAATTGTAAAAAGTGACTAAAGTCACGAGAAGAGTGGGAAATGTCACCTAAACTTTTTCCTAAGTTGGAAAAGTAATTTTCCACTTAAAACACCCCCCATGCTAAGCCAACATCCTAAAATCATGTCTCCCTAGTAAAAAGTGTTCCCCCCTTCGTCTTGAACTTAGGGAAAATACAAAATTATAGTGAAAAAAGTGCTTAAAACCCTAATTTTTCCATCTTTGAGTCAAACTTAATGTTTGACAAGTCAAAAAGGTGTTTTTTCCCTTCCCATGTCACCCCTCAAACCCTAACTCACTACTAAAACCCTAAAGGTGTCTCTTTCTAGACTTTGTCTATCTATCTTTGACATGTGCCACTTGGAGCTCATCCAAGAGGGGTCTTTCCTCTCTTCCAAGTATAAAAGAATGCATACCCCTCCTCATTTCTATATCTATTCTCAAACCAATTTTATACTGCCCAAATCTCTCTCTCTCTCTCTCTCTCTCTCTCTCTTAGTCCTTCTTGTAAATCTTGCTGCAAGTATTTGCATGCAATTTTTATTGAATACAAAGAAGCTTTGGAGGAATACCATCTTGGCATTGACAGTCTTCTTGATGTTATGCATAATTTCATTGAGGTGATATTTTTATTTTTCTAGTGTTTTTCTTTTTTACTTAGCCTATATTAAGAGATCTAAAGAAAAATATTTTGCTTGGTAAAATAAGTAGAAGTATTTTGATTTGTTTTAGTGAAGTATTTTTAATAGAACTAGTAAAATATTTTACTTGTTTATTAGATCTACTCACCTCTTGATTGGTTTTGTAGAAAGTTTGACACCATTTGGAGGTCACCAAAGTGTTGGAACAAGTAGATTTCAGATCTGAAAATTTACTTGTCTAGCTTACATAAGCCTCTAATTTTTTTTGTTCTTTTTCTTCATCATTCCCTATTGACTTGAAGCATTTTCTGTTCTGAAATAGACTTTAGAAATATACTTTTTTGTTCAGATTTTACATATAAAATTTTTGTTTTGTACTAACATAAATTTCTAAATATTTTCAAGTGTTTTGACAACATTTCTAACAAGCATTAGCTTGCTATTTTTTGCAGGTTCTCACCAAAACAAGGGGAGGTGCTGCCCATTTTGGGCCTCAAAACACTCCAAAAGAGCCTCCCAAGTTGGAGTTTCGAAACCCTCTTCTTCTCTATCTCTTTCAAGCATTGTAATCAGCCCAAGAGAGTCTCTTGGTCTTGCCTTCTTCTCTAAAGGTTCATTTTCTGTTTTGTAAATAATTTAATTGCCTACACCTTACAAAGTGATTTGGCCTTGTCAATCCATGCAAAATCGTAAGGCTTGAATAATTTATTTTTTTGTTTTGCATCTTTTCTTTTGCCCCACTTGTCCTTAAGGCAAGGTTCTGTGGCTAGGTGAAATCTTTTTACTTTCAAGTCATTTTATTTTGCTTTGATTTATTTTTCCTACACCTTGCAAAATCATTTGTCCTAGCCAACCCATGCAATATCGTAAGGCTTGTATAACTTCCATAATTTGTATAAATTGTTTTTTTTTTTTGTAAATAAAGTAAGATCCTTATATTAATTTCTGCTAATGTCTGTACAATGCCACCTATTAGCCACCTGTTTTGCCACAAAAGGGAAACCAAAACAAGTGGCTTTCATAAAAAACTTAGAGTTTCACGCGTCACCACGTAAACAAAACAATATGAACAGAATGATCAGAAACTGGTTGCCATGACCATCTAGATTGAAACGAGAGGCAAATATTTTTCCCATCTCTAGAGAGCTGACAAAACTAGAAGGAGAGAAAACAAAAAACATGGAGGTGCTATTCGCTGAGTGAGCTCTAGTTGCCATGGATATTGTAGGTCGGGAAAAACTTTTGGCCGCATGTTGGGCATTGATTCCGCGCTGGAGCGTCCGTCAATGCATCAAACAAAATATCCATTCTCTGATTGATGATGCGTTGAATGTGCAGCTGGTCCTCTTGCTTTTGCCAAATTTTGAAAATGATTTGGAGGTTCTTGTTTGAGAGTTGGTTTGGGGAAAGCAGAGGTGTCTCTACCTTTGTTTCCTCACCAACGCTCGTCATATGGTCCTCCACCTTTCTGCTTGGGGGAATTTCTTCCTCCAGCATGAAACTTCTTGTGCCAAACACCCACTAGTACATATTGTAAAAATTCCGACGTTTTATTTGTGGCGTTATGGACAAAATTGTCCATATTGTTGCAAAATAGAGGAAATTTAAAAATAAATAAATTCATATTGCCCGATAATGTTGGTCTTGCCACGTTGACGTCTTTCTTTCCACGTTTTCCATAGGAACGTCTCTCTTGCCACGTTTGTGACATAGACGTCGTTCTTGCCACATTTGTGAATATTGATTATTGCCATAGATGTTAAAATTGTTCTTGCCACAACATATAGTCATTTATATGTTGTAACAATGAATTATCTACACTAGATACATCAGATTATCAGTGTTTCCTAGACTAGACAAGTTAGGAACATTACATCATCTTATTGCAGGTTATCCACAGTTTGGGAGGAGGAGCAATTTGGCTAAGAGGCTCTTGGATTTGTTCTAAGGGGGGTGATTTACCTTTCTCTGCAGGGCCATGGCACTAGGAGGTTGGATGGGATTTATTGAGGGCCAAACCCTCTCTTTGATGAGAGGTGAGACCATTGTCAGGGAGCCGTGAGGTTTGGAGCAGGCCGCGTGGCCCTTGAGTAGGCTGTATGGGATAGAGGAGGGCCACAGGCCCCTTATTGTTGAGAATAGAGGGTTTGAGAGGGCCGTAGACCCATCTGGTTGAAGTCATGGGGTTTGGTGAGGACCGTGAGTCCATTTGCCAAGTCGTGAGGGTAAGAAGGAAGGTCGTGGGGTCTCTTGCAGATTCATGGAGGCTTTGGAGAAGCGCCACAACCCTATTCTGTGCATTTGGAGGATCAAAGGAGGCTTGGGGAGCTTGGAGAAGCTCAGAAACACTTGTTGGGGAGACAGTGACATTATCCAGGTTTTGTTTGAGTTTTGCGGTATTTTTGCTGATGTATTACAGCTGTTGTAGCAACCAATAGTTGTTTATTCTTGTTGTGTATCAGATTCGAAGCATAATAAAATGCCAAAGTTGTCTCTTTAGTCTTATGTGTAATTCAATGGTATGTAATATATTTGATGAAATTCCCACCAGAAAAATACATGCAAACTATTTGTAGAAAGCACTCAATCAACATAATAACATATGTAATTCAAAACATTTGACAAAGGCATACAACCAGAACAATAAAATTGACATCAAACATAATATCATAGCACAACTCTATTGGGGGATATTATATAGTTGGCAGAGTCTCAAGCTACTATATAATTTAGACAATGGAATTACATAATCGACCACAAAATCTAAACCTTACAAGCAATTGATTTGATGTATTTAGACATAATTAAAAAACAAAACAAATCTTCGTCTTTGGACATTTGAAAAGGAAAGTAGAAGCATTACGCTTTGTTGACTGACGAGATGGCATTGGTCACCCCACTTTGCATTGCTATCAAAATTGTGCATAGTTAACAACATACACACCTTTTATAATAAAGCAAGCTCTAAACATGCAATAATTCCATTTTAATTTAATCTATAAATCTCACTCCTAGAGTCAATTTTGCGCAAATATTTCAATCCATCAATCTCTTTACTCAAACATTGTCACTTCCTCCTTATATTCCTAGAGTTTTTTTTCTCAGAAAAATACATCTAATCAAGAATTTACTACGATTACAGTGTACTGTACCTGGACAAAGGACGAACCACCAGGATCATGCATATCACAAATCCAACAGTATGGGTGAGCATCATCAAGGCCGTTGTCACTTACTTTTAGATTTCCCAAAGAAGCCTTTACACCAAAGGTGGATGGAAAGACTTGGAAAAAACATAACACTCAGGACAAAGAGTGTTATAACTAAATGGAATTCTCTGCAAGGAGAAAACTTTGATGGTACTTTTGGTATACCTTTATATCAGCATGTAAGTTATCTTGATACAAAGTAGCAAGATGGGTTTCGTTTTCATTGTTCAGAACAAACTGTGCCCGTTCCATACTCAGGACTAGAAAGAAAATCACTCTATCTTTGCCTTTCCCAAGTAGCCCTTTCACAATAGAGTCCTTCCGGTTGATAATTGCATTTGACTCTTCTTTACTATTATTTTCATTAGTTTCTTGCTTGATAATTGTCGTGAGTGTATTAGTTTGTTTTTCATCAATATCTTTTTCCATGTCTTCAATGTTTATAACATTCACAAAATTCAATAATGCCAGAATTGTTGGCCTGTTAAAGTAAAAGGAGAGTGTAGCTAGTGAAAGCATTACCTGTGCAAGACATTTGCAATGTATACATTATCAAATTAGACATGTGTTATGTATATAATGCGCCAATAACATGAATGGCTAACACAAATACCAAACCTGCATGACTGAAAGTGAAACATAAAATTAGAGAAATAATGTATAACCTGCTTGTCTATATTAGTATATTTTGGAGAATCCTGATCCAAAAGACTAACATGTGCCTTCACAAAGCTATCTAAGTATCATGTTTGCTCCAAAACATGGCTTCTTTCTCTTTCCTCAAGGTTTGACAGCAAGCCAGGAATCCATCTAAAAATTGGTATTTCACCATGTAGCTTGTCATTAGCGAGTGAACTCTCTGCATCGAAGAATTCTGAAGCTGTGTTTGATGGTTGTCTTGAACCGTGAAATTTAAGTTCTGGAGAATCTTCGATATCTTTTGAAGTCTCAAAAAATTATTCACTGCCCTCAATTTGTTTATTACTCTGTGTTTTCTTGAACTTTTTTCGTTTTTCACTGCCAAGAGAGTTCTTCCTGGTTCCAATGGCTTTGTTTGAATTTTTAATGAAAGACCGAACTAGAAATTGACATGACAAGCTTCCCTTGCCTACAAATGCATCTTCAATTTCCAATGATTCTAAAACAACCCCAATGGAAATATCATTCTCTCTCATAGAAAATTCCACCTACATAAATAAAAGAGAAATCAATTCATTATAACTCTACGAAATTTTCTGGAAAAGAATGAAGATACCTAATTTACATAATTTGTAATACTTTTCTAAATTTGATAATTGCCTATGATGTGTGCTACATATTGGAAAACAAAAATATCCTTGATGACATCTAAATCCACTTTGTAATTAACTTGCTACCTAAAGCCCAAAATTCTAATAAATGATGCTCATCACCAAGCAAAACATTTTTCAAATTTTGTTTACCCTGGGAATGACATTGAACCAAGAATATCAGTCTATATCCTAACATGGTTTCTAACAGTTTAGTAATCAACTCTATAATTTACTGTAGGGATTGAATACATGTTTGGTAAGGAAAATAAAATGGTTCATAAGTTCTTACGTGAAGGCTTCTAGAGAAGGCAACCTTTAATTCATCATTTAATAAGCTTTTGGTAAATTATAGGCATTTACAGAATCACTGGTAAAGGAATTTTATGGGAAACTCCCTCTTACTGAGGAAAGTGTTTCTCACCAATCCCATCTTATCTCTGAAATAGACATGCTTGCCCCTTGGAAGGGCGTTGGTGAGAATATCTGCTACCTGCTCATCATTCTGAATATATTGAAGTTGAATTGCTCCACGCTGAACCCAGTCTCTGATGAAATGATATCTAATCTCAATATGCTTCGACCTATCATGAAACACTGGATTCTCAGAGAGTTTTATACAAATCTGATTATCACAGTGAATGACTGTCGGACTCAACTCACGACCAAATAAACCAACCAAAAAATTACGAAGCTAGATGGCCTCACAACTAGCTTGACTAGTTGCCATGTACTCTACCTCGGTCCAACTCAAATCTACTGACCTCAGTTTCAAGCTGAACCAGAAAACATCTCCCGACCCCAACCCAAAACAACACCTTGAGGTACTCTCCCTGCCAATGGCACATCTTGCCCGATCTAAGTCTGTGTAGCCAACCAAACTCACCCCATCTCCTCTGACATAGTCCAATCTGAAATCCACTGATCCTGAAATGTACCTCAGCACATGTTTTTCCTCAATCCAGTGAACACTCCTAGGCTCCACCATGTACTGGCTGAGAGTGTTCATGGAAAAAAAAAATTTGGTCTATTGTTGACCAGGTACATCCAGGTTCCAATCAACTTCTTTTATCTCGTAGCATCCTCCAACTGGGAATCCAAAGCGCTAAGCTTCTTCCAGTTGGTGACCATAGGTGTAGACATGGGCCTATAGTCCTCCATCTGAAATCTACTCAATATGTCTGCAACATACTTCCCTTGTCCCAGAAAGATATGACCCACCTCCAGCCAAACCTCCATGCCTAGGAAATAGTGCATCAACCCGATGTTCTTCATCTCAAACTCTGATGCAAGGCCCTGCTTGCAATCAACTATGAGATGCTCCGCTCCCATGATGAACAAATCATCCACATACAGTGTGAGAATGAGTGTATCCTCACCTCATATAATATAGTAGAGGTTAGGATTTGCCTCACTCTTCTCAAACCCCATCTAAAGAAACTAAGTGTCTATCCTCGAATACCAAGCTTTTGGAGCTTGCTTCAGACCATAAAGTTCCTTTCTCAGAAGACACACATGGGACTCTCTCCCCAACACCTCAAACCCCTGTGGTTGTTCTATGTACACCTCCTCTTCTATAAAGCCATTCAGAAAAGAAGTATTTGCATCCATTTGATGTATCCTCCAACCCATATCTGTTGCAATGTCAATAATGCTCCGGATATAAGTGTATCTCGCAACTGGGGTGAACGTCTCATCATAGTCGGTTCCCTCTATTTGATAGAATCCTCTCGCCATAGATCAGGCCTTGTGTTTCTCTATGCTACCATCTACAGCATAGTTGGTCTTATACAACCACCTGGAAGTCACAACTGACTTCCCCTTAGGCCTCGACACCACCTCTCACACATCATTGCACATGATGGAGTCCTACTCCTCCTGCATGGCCTCTCGCCAAACATGCTGGTCAAATGCTTGCGAAAATGTCATGGCCTCTACATCTGTGATGTTTGTCACCATAGCCAAGTAAGATCCAAGCCTCTCTGGTTCTCTACTCTCTCTCATCAACCGCTTGGGCTCTCCTACATACTTATTGGCTTCCTTTAGGGTCTCCTAAAACCATCTTGGTTTCTTCTTCCCTAGAGTAAT
>ML823180.1:1052-19930 GCA_009831015.1 Picea engelmannii
GGGGGTGGGATCCCCCCTCTGCAGGGGTTGGGGGCTAACGCCCTCGAAAATAAAAATTGCTAGTATTTTGCATCCATTTTTGGGTGGTTTTTCGATACATGGTTTTCGTCGATGGTATTTTATTTTTGGTTAAGGAATTAGTTTTTTTGACTAATCCAAGTTATTGGATTAGGGTTTTGGATGCTAGGGATGCTAGGGTTGTTGACTAATCTAGGTTAATGAATTAGGGTTTTGGATGTTAGGGATGCTAGGGTTGTTGACTAATCCAGGTTATTGGATTAAGGTTATTGGATTATGGATTAGGAAAAATCTTTGTGTAATGTGTGTATTTTCCATTGTATCTTTTTTGTTCTTTTATTGAAAATCTATTTGCAGTAAATAATTGTACAATGTTAAAATCTACATGTGCCTCCACACTTCTCAATCAAGCAAATTTATAATAGATCCCTTCATACTCTTCATGTTGCATCTTCACTGATAGATTCCTCTCACACTTGGGAAGATCATACAACTATATTGGTTTAAAATATCCAACCCCTCCAACACCAGGTTCATAACAACCTTCAACAAGCTAAGCATGACAACTTCTTCAACAAGGCAAGCAAATCACCAAGGTTCAGATTCAACAAAATATTTCCCATCTTCCATGGGAACATGAATCAATGGGGACTATTTATTCCTAAGGGGGGAGGAATGATCCAAGTGGAAATTGGTGGCCACCCACATTTTCCATTTGCTCAAAACATACATTTCCACCTTGGCAGTTTTTCTACGATTTTTCAGGTCCTGAACTTCCAGGGTCGTTTTGAGGCCCTAAATGAATTTTGTTTGGCCTTGCAACACCTAACATGTAGCCAAAGGAACATGCTAGGATGAATGGAATGTGTTTTCCTCGACTAGACCTTTCCAACGAGCTATCATGTTCCTCAAACAAAGATCGTATGCAAAAGTTACACCCTCGGGAAGTTGATGTATCAACTACCCCCATCGGGGCCTACAAACCTTTTGGAATTTCATCTTCCAAGGTTAGGATTTTAGATTTTATTTATGTTAAAAAGGCCTTTGAAGCATCATTTCAAACATAATCTTCTTGTAAATGAGCGTAGCCATCACATCTCTTCTTAGAGATAAGCTGCCACCATTCTAGCGAGTTCATTTACTCTGTATTTTTATAGTTTAGGTACATTTCTCTCATTAATAAAAATTGCATATTACTGTGTCTCTTTGTTTCTTACAATATTTCTGTGTATTCCATTATTATATCTCTTCTTTCATTTCATTCTAAAAATAATCCAGATCAACACAATCAACCAATTCAAATTTACTTGATTAAATCCTGAATTGGTATTGGTATATTTCACTCATATCAATAAGGAAACTTTATTGTGAACATAGAGAGTGGAAAGTCAACATGTTCCATCGACCTGAATAATTGATCTTGTTGAAGAAGCAACACTTGTAGTCATCTCTTCATTCAATTCATTAGTAGTCTTCTCTCCATTCTTTACACTCGTAGCGAGAGGAGTCATAAAGAAACCCTATGGGCTAGGCATATAATGCATAAATTTCCTGATGTCCTCTGTCCAAGTTTTTATGTCTCTTTCTACTCTAGGTTTGTCTTTAGATTTTAATTTTTTATTTGGATTTGGATTCCACCCAACAGGTAAAGCCATGGTTGTTTTTTGTTCATTCAACTTAGGAAAGTGTGATTGTTGATTTTTGATCTATAAGGACCTTAGAAAAGATAACCATGCCAATCAATCATTAACCCCATCCAACATGCCTTGAGGCATTTCAAGGATAGACGAGCAAACCAAGAAAACATTATACAATCTCTGTCGGAGCTACTGAAACACATAACATAAATCCACATTCCCAACGATTAAAATAATATTTGTCAATGTGGCCTATCCATTGCCTACAAAAGAACACCAACCATCATCATTTTTTTTATTTCATTTCTCTTACATGTTATCCCTAAACTAAAAGAAATCTCAACACCAATATCTTATGAAAATACCAATTCACAAACCTAGTCAACAATTTAAGAAAAACTTCTAATCAATGTAATGCCACTCCTAAAATGGCATGACAAAAATAAATGTAAAGGTACAAATTACGCAATAGCATGAGGGAATGTGAGGCTTAACTCAAACATGCCTAATTCAAAAGAAATGTAAAGGTACAAATTATGCAATAGCAGGAGGGAATGTGAGGCTTAATTCAGACATGCCTAATTCAAGCGAACGAATGCCATTTGCTTAACAAGTACCAACTTCTAAAAAAAATAGCCAACAAGGGAATGTAATAGCAGAAAAGGTTTACAAATAAAATATTTAAAGCCTAAGTACGAAAAAACAATAATGGATGAGGATTTAATCAAAGAATGAGTAAGAATAGCTAATGCAGGTTTGCACATGGTCGCGGGTACATAGGTGCTTTGAGAATTCTGGATTTCCCAAATATGAGTTATAGTTATGACACTATGGTGTTTGAAAGGTAGACTAATGAGGATGGCTCAATCTTTGTACAAAAGAATAGGTGTGGTGGAGGAGGTGAGATGGGTGTTCATAATAATAATGCACTTGCCTAAAGGACGTGATATGTGCCTTGAAGAAGAATCTCCCATGCAATGGATGTGTATCTCTGCAACAAATTCATAATGGTGAGTTCAAGGTCCGCTTGACACCATTATCATTTAAGCAATTTTTTTTATTTTTTCATCTCTATATGGGTTGGAACCCTGGTTCGTTGTTGTCTCCTAAACTCATCTATGAACACTCGTCATGATTATTGTTTGACACAGAAGCCGTGCTTCATTCCCTCCTTCATTTGGTGTTATCTCATTGGGGGTTCTTGCTTTCAAGTTCATGTAACTAAACAAAGATCCTAGTTTATGTTTATTTGTCCAAAACACTATATTGAGTTAAGAGACCTATATAAGATATGGGTAACCAATTTCAATGAAAAACGAAATGGTATGCTTCAATTTAAGCATAAGGAAACTTGGAGAGAAGTTTGCATTGCACGTGAAACATCATGCCTCTAGAATACTATTTTCTAGATGTATGGTTGAGATAATAAAGTTAATGATCATTTATTTTATTTTTCAGAATTTTAATTTATTGGTTGAACAAAAGTTACACATTTAGTTGGGCTATAAATGTTTAATTAATGGATTTCATATAATATTTGAATGTATAGATTGTTTTTCATATTGAATGAAAGTGGTCGGATTTCATATAATATTTGAATGTATAGAGTGTTTTTCATAATATTTGAATGTATAGAGTGTTTTTCATATTGATTGAAAGTGTCACATATGAGTGGTTAGTGGTCAAAGATTATATATATATATATAGTATTTAGCAGAATTAATATTTAGGGTGGGTTTGTATCTCGTGATATGGGGTTGATTTTGATCACTACCACTATAATTTCAGGGTCGATTATGATTGTTACCGCTATAATCTTGGGGTCGATTCTATTCGCTACCACTATAATCTCCATACATACACACATTGTCTCACATGCAAGATAGAAGGTAAGTCGAGGGTTGAATCAATGATCTTACATAACAGATTTCCTTAAACAATTCACTCCATCACCAAGTGATCTACACCTCAAGGGCCGAGATGAAATATATATTAAACCCTATTGTAATTGTTTTTTTCTCAAAAAAACAATACCAATTGAAACATCGAAAAAATTATAGTACATTTTATTCTCACATCTCTGATTACTTTCCATCACTAAAATATTGAAATATCCAACATTGTTCATTTACATGTTGATTATTTCATGATTAATTGATAAAGGCTTTGGTTGTGGAAGGGAGATGTGCACAATTTATCATTCAAAATTTTATCAACCCATGTCAAAGTGGAATTATGTTTTTCTTATAAATGAAAGCTATACAAATTGTTGGTGAACCTTAGGTAAGTCTTTTGTTTTATGACTATTTTTTTTTTCCACAAATAATAATGGGTTAATAATAAATTTACGGAGTCTTTTTATGTTTATCACCTAGATTATTTATTGTTGGCAAATAGCTTGACATTATGTTAAAGGATTTGTCAAAATACTCTATTACATGTGAGAAATATTATAATAATACTAATAATCTAATTTTAAAATCACTACTAAATTAAATACAAAATTGATGTATAAACTTCCTTCTTTGTAAGAAAAGTTAAAAAACAATGAATAAATTACCCCATATTAAAATCTTCTACTCTAAACTTATGTCCAACATAACCTTCGATTTGAAATATTACTTAAAATACCATCTTAGGATAACTAACGTCGTATGATAATTAATCGATAAGGTTTAGAGGACCCATTTAATCGATAAGGTTTAGAGGACCCATGATCATCTACTAGAAATAATTCAATATTACATATGTTTATAGTGATTCCCATAGCTCTCAAGAGAGGGTCTATTATCTCTCTAGAAGAATAGATATACAAGTGATTTAGAATTTTTTAGGCGATGCGTTATCTAATTTCTAACTATTTTAGACATTTTATTAATTGCATTAAGAGCATGCAAGTGAATATACAACTTAAATAAATGTCACACGTTTATAATTTTATTAAATTAGGGTTTATAATTTTACTAAATTAAATTTAACTTAATTTAAAATATTTAAAAAACAATTTTTAAAAATCTTTAAAGTTATAATAATTATAAAAAATTATAATGTAATATAAATCTATTCTAAATTTGCTAAGCGTCTTTAAATCTTTTAATTCTTTTTGACTTACTAGATCTACAAGATTCTAAATACTAAGCATCATCAATTTCACCAATCATTTGAAGAGTGCTACCAAAATAAATAATTAGTATAAATGATGTAATTGATTCATGTGTATTTTTATTTTTATGTTAAGCTAGCTAGTAAAATTTTCATATTAATATATTAATAGAGGAAGATAGTAATAAATTATGTTTCCTGCCTACCACTAGGGAAATAAGACCAGAAACAAAATAACAGTTTCTTGATCCTAATACTCTTTGAGCGGTAGTAAAAATAAGACCATGCACTATCTTCAAAATGACGAAAAATAATATATCATTGTCCTAAGATTTGACATCTAAACTGGTGGAGGACTAGCATAGTCTGGCCTATATAGTAGAAATACCAAAACACTAGTAAGAAAAACATACTGGAAATTAAACAAGGGGATAATTTGCCCCATCTTCAAAAACCTATTGGTGATTTTCTCACGGCTTAGTGAGGTCCAAACCCAATATTTTTTCTACTAGAATAGTGAATTTGTGATCCATCACCTTGATTTGCAGTTGCAAATATTCTAGTTGGAGCAGGATCTCACTATGAACCACATTCCTTTTTGACAACATCTTGCCGAATACAGATTTTATATTGCAATATAGGTCTATTGTTTTGTTTTGTTTTTCCTGTTTGGTTCTAGACGATCCACTTCCTAGAATCCATGGACGGAGTTTGACATCCACTTCCTTTTCCAAGACAAAGTTGCAGTCCAATCAAACCTCAATTTCCACTATCTCCATATTTTCTCTAATCTATAGTGGCATGTGTACCCTAAAAGAAATGACCAATGCCTTTGCATCATGTTGGCCCTGCATAGTTGGAAATCGACCTCTTCACTGTCGACCCCTATGACTAGGTCCTCCTCTAGCTATGAAGGCATGCGGGACTAAAGAGCAGACATAGTAAATTGTGGAGCATACCTCGGGAACCAAAGGGATCACATGAAACTAGAGGATACAATGAATGTCTAGAGAATACTAAGAGTGGTCCCAAAATACCTCTTGGTGGTGGCCTATAGTATCCATAAAATACTCTAACTACAAACGAGACTCAAGTCTCTTCGGATCGTGTTACATTCACTTCCCAAGTGCATGTCTTCACCAACCCTAACATATCCATTGCAATACTAGCTGTAAATACACAAGGGGAATGAACCTCGAAGACCCAAACACCTTCCATATTAATTACCTTTTGAATATGGAGATCCTCATAGCTCATCATGTGGTGTTTCAAGAAGCGAACAGTTGATGATATCTTGAATGCAATGGTTATATTTATGATGCATTTATCACTTTTTTGCCACCCCATCTAAAGGGATTCAAATGCATTTCATTATTCTATTATAATTTCAATTTCTTATAATATGTTTCAAAATTTCAATTTCAAAAATTTAATTCATCAAAACATTATTGTTTTAATAATTTCTTACAAAATATTTTATATATATAACAATAATAACATTCCATTATTACATTGTAATTCTAATTTCATACCATACATTTTAAAATTTCAATTTCAAAAATTTCATCACCAAGTTGCTTGGTATTTTTCCAATAAAACTCTCTATCCAAGTTAGGACCACATTTTAGTTCTTGCAATAAATAGAGAATATTAATTTAATTGTTTATATTATCTTTTATTTAGTTTACTTTATCATTTTGTTACCAAAATACATAGAGAAATTAAAAAAATGAGATATGGCTTAATAAATAGAGAATATTCATTTGAAAGTTAATGTAATGTTAGTTGTTTATATTATCTTTTATTTAGTTTACTTTATTGTTTTGTTACCTAAATACATAGAGATCAAGAAATGGGATATGGCTTATCAATCCGTTAAGGCAATATCTCTATACTTCTAAAGAAATTTTTAAAATACACAATTTGAAGAAAATGAATATATTATATTTTCATTTGATTTACTTTATCATTTTCTGGAGAGATTAGAAAATGAGATATGGTTTATTATTTAGTTAAAGCAATATCTATATACTTTCAAAAATATTTAAAAAAACACAATTACAAGAAAATGGATATGGTATATTAATTTGTTAAGACAAAATCTTTACTTCTAACCATATTAATTGATTTTTATTTTTATTTTTCTCTTAGGTCATGGTATATTAACTTGTTAAGACAAAATCTTTACTTCCAACCACATTAATTTATTTTTATTTTTATTTTTCTCTTAAGTTATGCTTACAACATTGTGGTTTTTTTTCATTAATTTATTTTTATTTTTATTTTTCTCTTATTATATCTATATACTTTCAAAAATATTTAAAAAAAAAACACAATTACAAGAAAATGGATATGGTATATTAACTTGTTAAGACAAAATCTTTACTTCCAACCACATTAATTTTTTTTATTTTTATTTTTCTCTTAGGCCATGGTGCAACATTGTGGTTGTTTTTCATTAATTGAAGGAGTCTATCATATATATATATACTTTCAAAAATATTTTAAAAAAAACACAATTACAAGAAAATGGATATGGTATATTAACTTGTTAAGACAAAATCTTTACTTTTAACCATATTGTTTTTTTTTCTTTTTTCTTTTAGGCCATGGGTGCAACATTGTGGTTGTTTTTCATTAATTGGAGTCTATCACATTTGACACAAAATATGATATTCCATTTTAATAAGAGAGTTTATAAAATTGTATATAAAACACAAAAATAGTTCACACAAAATATAAATATAATAGTATTTTAAATATTCTAAGTTTTGATTTTTTTCAGGAAATTAATTTTATTTGAAATTTGATAATAAATTATAGATTTGAGTAATTAAGTTTGTATTATCATATTTCCTTAAAAGTATTTAGAAAACTGAATTCATTTATACATTTAGAAATGCAATTAAACATAAAAAGTTTAAATGAAACATAACTATTTTACCGCTATTATCCTTATTTTATTTAAACAAATAATTATCTACCTTAAAAAACTATATCATTCTTAAAAAGTCGATCTATGCTAAATCTATGATGCCGCTCTGTACTTGATTGACTGAAGCATATTTATCTTTCCGTGAACTAAAAAAATAGCAGGTAACGAAATTGAGACAAATAACTTTATCGGGGCGCGATTCTTAGCAAGATATGTCCAATTGAGACTCTGCAACATATGTCCCATCTGCTGTTCTTTTGTTATACTTTCCATTTGACCAGTGGGGACACGAAACAAAAACATGTGATAAAGAAATTACGTTTGAATAGTCATTCAATTTCCATCCATAAGATATTCCGATGGAAGTGCCGCTGGTTCTATCTTGAGGACAAGAAGTTTTTTATGACAGTAAAAGGGACCACACAGCTGGTTCAGAAACAAGAGAATGACGGGTAGTTTTATCTTAATTAAAGTTGTGATTAAAGTTGTGAATATTAAGCATTATGCACTCACTGCCCTGGTTGTTAGATGGAAAATAATATGTTGTTAGATGGAAAATAATATCACCCTAGTTTAGATAGAATGCATTGAACCAATGATTCACTAGTTATATAATACTTAATATTAACCTTTTAAAAATATGTGAAGATATATAAAAAAGAAAACATACCACAGATGACATGACACCAGCCATGTCAATTTAACAACAATTCAGTCAGCTTCTCTTGATCTCTATCGGCAGGCTGTGACGGGTGCAGACAGATTCGAAAGGGAACAGAGATGAAACCTTTTAGGTGCAATCACTGTCGTGACCGACGTACGAATATTCTGAGAGGTTCAATCACTCCATCTCTCGGTTGCCAACTCTGGGAAAATGTGATGAGTAGGGAGACCAATGATTCCAAAAAGTGCAAGGGTACAACAAAAAAAAGAGAATGAGCACCACGTACGAACAAACAACCACAAAGAGAGAGGTACTCGACAGAAAAAAACCTCTATAGTACAAGACCATTAGGTCAGGCTGAAGGGAAGAAATGCTAGAGGATAACGTTTTAAGGCAGGTAAAGGTTCTGATGTCATTAGATAGTTGCAAACAAAAGGTGTAGTTTTTTTGGGATTCCAAATTTAAAAAACTAAAAGCGATTCAAACAATGAAAAGATGATATGTAACACCCTATTTTCATTAATTTGTAATTAATTATAAAATAGGAATTACCATGCTAATGTATGAGGACAATGTAAATGTATTATTGTTTGAGTTGTCAATGACTCATTATGGGGGTGAAGCCTTGAAAGTACTAGCCATGATATCACTAGAGGAAGAATGTGAAAACTATAAGAGAGAGTTCATTATGACAAATAACCCCAAATTTCCTTTGATGAAGATGACAACCTCCTTCGGATCCCAAGGAGAGAAATCAGTTAATGAAGAAAGGAACGGTGGTTGAATTATCAACCACCCCCATGAATGGAAACATGGGCTGTCAGCCCGATGTACCACAGGGACCTGCAGACCTGAGCTTCCTTCTGACAGAAGGAACATGATAGGTCGGCAAACCTTTCAAGGTAAGAGGGATACACACAGGAGAAGAGACACCGGACAAAAAAAAGAGCGTAAGCTCACAAGAGAGATGCGCAGAGCTCTCCGGTGAGTCACGAACTAAAGGTCATGAGCTTGATGCCGAGGAGCATATGAGAAACCTCGTCGAGGCCATAACCAAGAGAGAGAAATCTCTGAGTTACAAAGAACATGACCCAAACAGAAGCAGAAACGGAGGAAGAACCCTCGAGAAGTGTGAGAATTCCCTCGTGATATCATGGCTTGGCACGGGGGTGGCCAGAGTGCTAAGAATGAATGCCTCTGTGCCTATGGTCGGGTGGAAGGATGAACACCCACAGTTAGTTGGTTGGTGGCAACCTGTAATAGATAAGCGATCTCCTGCCCTGTGTAATTTATCTGTAACTGTGTATGAATTGGCTATACTGTGTATGTTGCAGGAATTGTGCATGACTTCTTAATGGATATACTGTATTCCTTTTATCACTGCTTGGTTGTATAATTAGGCCAATAAGAAATCATATGGTTAGGATATGTTTTATACTCATAAATACTTGTGTCCTGTGGTGGCATAAGCCCGAGTCACAAACTGTGTGTTCGTCAACCGTGGACACAATTTCATGTACGCATGTAAACCTTCCTAATCATTTTGAGTCCCTTAGAGGACGAAGTCTATTAAGCCCAGAAGAAGAGCGCAAGACTCTTAAGTCCTTCATAGCTGACGAAGCTCAGGAGGGATAACATTTGCAGAGTGTTCCTTAAACCAAGGTGGATTGCAGAGGAAGGGACAAAGGTTCGAAACCTTTGGAGACTGAAATTATTCAAGGACTGGAAGCAACGAAGGCTCCAGAGGAAAAATGGTCAATATTGGAGGAACGCAGAGATGAGGACGGAAAACCATTAGATCTACAGAAGTAGTGATAACCTTAATGCTTCGTGCCCAAAGGAGGATTTCGACGTTTGGGGAAACAGAGGTAGAGATCCCTTCGAACACGCGATACACGAAATCCCGACGGGAAGTTAGACCGTCAGATATCAAGTTGAACACATGTCGACCGATGGACGAACCAAAAGAAGGACGCATGGCAATCATGCATCATTTTGTTGACTCGCGATTCTGTCCCTAAAAGAAAAGACAAAAAAAAATTTAGTTGCCCTAATGGGTGTGTGACATGATATATTTGAAAGAATAATATATTTAAAGTAGAAATAATAATAATAATAATAATTTTTTATAGATTGGATATATATCAATTTATTTAAAGTAAGTATTTATAGATTGGATATATATCAATTTATTTAAACGTAAGTATTTTAAGATTGGATAATTTATATATAATTAAAAAATAAATAAATTTAATTTAAAATGATATATTTGAAAGAATAATATATTTAAAGTAGAAATAATAATAATAATAATAATAATAATAATAATAATAATAATAATATTTTATAGATTGGATATATATCATTTTCATTTAAAGTATTTTAAAATTGGATAATTATATAAAAAATAAATAAATTTAATTTAAGTCCCCGAGGTGTAGGACATGCGGTGATGGAGTGTGTTGTTAAGCCACTCCGTGATGTTAAAGTCATCGGTTCGACCCCGGGTGATTTTGACGGCTTAGATGCCCCTGAGTGATTTTGACGGCTTAGATGCCCCTGAGTCGCGGTTTCTCAAGCCACAGGTTAATCGCAGGTCCTGCACAAATTAACAAACAAAAAAAAAAAATTAATTTAAAAAATGGTGAGATAAATAATTTTATATACATTTATCAAAACAATACCATAGAAATTTCATATAACCCAATCAAATAAAGGTAATGAAATGAAGAAAGTTGAAACATGTGGTAGTTAGCTTAATAGTAGAGTTCGCTATAACACACTCAAATAAAGGTAATGAATAGAAGAAAGTTAAAATTTGCAGTTAGTTAGTTTAATAGTAGAGTTTGCTAATTAACATTTGTGAGATACTTGATTCCACATTGAACATGGTATCAAAGTGTGAGTCTACGTCACTAATGTGTGAGTTTGAAACTTTAATTTATTTTGGAATAGAACTTTAATTTTATATAATCAGGAAATTATTGAATATGAGTTAAAAGACGATGAATTAGAAGCAAAATGAAAAATTATATTTTCAAACTATATTAAAAAATTGATATGCATCTAATAGTAGTAACATCATTTTAGCTTCATTTAAAATTATTATAAATTTATGTTATCATTATATTTTTATTTTTATGAATAATTTTTATAATATTTTTTTATAAATATTTTTCAATATTTTTAATTATTATTTTCAATCCCTCCAAAACAAAAGATAAAAATTAATTTCAATCTCTCGTGAACAAAAGATAAAATGTATAAAAAATTTAATAAATTTAAATTAAATTTTACTAAAAATAATAATTAAAAAAACTATATTTATTTTTATTTAATTTTTTAAATACATACATTATTAATAAAATTAAAAATAATAATAATATCAAATTAATATTATAATATCAAATAATATCAAATATCTTATTTAAGCTTAGATACAAATTAATTTCAATGTCTCGTGAACAAAAGATAAAATGTATAAAATTTTTAATAAATTTAAATTAAATTTTCTAAAAATAAAAATTAAAAAAAACTATATTTATTTTTATTTAATTTTTTAAATATATACATTATTAATAAAATTAAAAAAAAATAATAATATAAACTTAATATTATAATATCAAATCATATCAAATATCTTATTTAAGCTTAGAGATCAAATATGGAAAAATCATTAATTTTTTAAATACATACATTATAAATAAAAATAAATAATATCAAATTGATACTATAATATAAAATAATACCAAATATACTATTTAAACTTAGAAATTGAATACAGAAAGTTCATTTAAAAAAATTATACTATAATATGAAGATCTAACTTTCTCCAAGATTAGAGATAAGATCTAACTTTCTCCAAGATTAGAGATAATACTTCATTGAGCAATTCCCCCTCTCGATATATATGATAATTCATTTACATCCATTATTAAGATATGCACTTCACGATAATTTTATGAATTTGGTAAGTGACTCATTACAAAAGAACCCTTTCTTACATAATTATAGAAATCCTAACCATGTATTATTCATACGCAAATCCGAACCATGTACAATTCATATGGCATATAAAAGAGAATGTTTCTTAAAAGAATTAGTTGTCTCAAAATAAACAAGTGTTGCAGCATAGTCCCTACTAAGCAGGTTATAAGGTAAATTGTGGAAAATGGGGTTGAATTGTAAATGACGGAAGTGTTTGGTGTAAAATGTATATCACGGAAATGTTGTGTGCAACATGTATATCACGGAATATGGGGCATAAAATTCTGTTAGTGGTAAGGCACGACCCCGCGGAGAGATAATTGGTTAAGTGTTGGAAAGAACAACGAAACTATAGATGACTCAAGTTTTGGGTGCAAGATCTATAATAGCACGTCGAAACGTAAATGACGAAAGTGTTTGGTGCAAAATGTATATCAAGGAAGTGTTGTGTGCAACATGTATATCATGGAACATGGGGCATAAAATTTCGTTAGCCCTAAGGCACGACCCCGCAAAGAGATAATTGGCTAAGTGTTGAAAGGAACTGTGGTCGGTCGGGCTCATGATGTGGTGATATAGCACCAATCGACAAGTTCAAAAAAGATCAGGTTCAAGTTTAAATATATTTATTAAAATTGTATTTATATTAATGTATCGTAATAGATAATTTGTGGTCCAAATGCAGACCACGTTCCAATATGTGGAGGAATTGCAGACCACGAAAGTTTTTGGTGCAAGATGTATACAACAAAACTATAGATGACACAATTTTTGGGTGCAAGATCTATAATAGCGCCAACCGAGGGGTTGAGCGAACCACTTAGCTGTCATGAGTAGAAGCAGAATATATATACAATTTGACAACCGGGGCCTTACGTCTCCTAGGGAGCCCTTGTAACAACCGTTTTTCCTCACTACTATATTTCTCGTTACTTAGTCTCTTTTCCAAAAATGTCCCAATGGGCGCGTCGGCGGATGGACCGGTTCACATTTGCGCTTGTGCTTTTATATTGTGACTCCGACCGACCACTAACATCCACTTTGAATGACGGAAGTGTTTGGCACAAAATGTATATCACGAAAATGTTGTGTGCAACATGTATATCACTGAACATGGAGAATAAAATTCCGTTAGCACAAATGCGTGACCTCGCTGAGAGATAATTGGCTAAGTGTTGAAACGAACTTCGGTCAGTCAGGCTCATGATGTGACGATATAGGATCATTAATTTAAATTGTATTTATATTAATGTATTGTAATAGATAATTTGTGGTCCAAATGTAGATCACGTTCCGATATGTGGAGGAAATGTAGAGCACAAAAGTTTTTGGTACAAGATATATACAACAAAACTATAGATAATGTAAGTTTTGGGTGTAAGATCTATAATAACGCGTCGAATTGTAAATGACGAAAATTTTTGGTGCAAAATGTATATCAGAGAAGTGTTGTGTGCAACATGTATATCACGGAACATGAGGCATTAAATTTTGTTATCCCTAAGGCGCGACCCCACGGAGAGATAATTGGCTAAGTGTTGAAAGGAACTATGGTCGGTCGGGCTCATGATGTGACGATATTGCACCAGTCGACGAGTTCAAAAAAAGTCAGGTTCAAGTTTAAATATATTTATTAAAATTTTATTTATATTAATGTATCGTAATAGATAATTTGTGGTCCAAATGCAGACCATGTTCCAATATGTGGAGGAATTGCAGACCACAAAATTTTTTGGTGCAAGATGTATACAGTGGAACTGTAGATGATGCAATTTTTGGGTGCAAGATCTATAATAGAGCCAACCCGGGGGTCGAGCAAACCACAGAGTTGTCACGAGTAGAAATATATATTCAATTTGACAGGTGGGGCCTTACGTCTCCTCGGGAGCCCTTGTGACGATCGTTTTTCCTCTCTACTATATTTCTCATTACTTAGTCGTTTTTTCGAAAATGTCCCAATGGGCGCGTTGGCAAATGGACCAGTTCACATTTGCACTTGTGCTTTTATATCGTGACTCTGATCGACCGCTAACATCCACTTTGAATGATGGAAGTGTTTGGTGGAAAATGTATATCATAGAAATGTTGTGTGCAACATGCATATCACGGAACATGGAGCATAAACTTCCATTAGCACTAAGGTGCGACCCTGCAGAGAGATAATTGGCTAAGTGTTGAAACGAACTATGGTCGATCAAGCTCATGATGTGACGATATAGGACCACTAATTTAAATTGTATTTATATTAATGCATTGTAATAGATAATTTGTGGTCCAAATATAGACCATGTTCCGATATGTGGAGGAAATGTAGAGCACAAAAGTTTTTGGTGCAAGATGTATACAACGGAACTGTAGATGATGCAAGTTTTGGGTGTAAGATCTATAACAGTGCATCGAACTATAAATGAAGGAAGTGTTTGGTGCAAAATGTATATCAGGGGAGTGTTATGTGCAACATGTATGAAGTATATTTATTAAAATTGTATTTATATTAATGTATCATAATAGATAATTTGTGGTTCAAATGTAGACCATGTTCCAATATGTGGACGAATTACAGACCATGAAAGTTTTTTGGTGCAAGATGTATACAACGGAACTGTAAATGACACAAATTTTGGGTGCAAGATCTATAATAGCACCAATGCGGGGGTCAGTCGAGCTGTCGTAAATCGTTGTTGAATACGTTTTTTTTTGTTGTTAATGGAAATAAGAGAACAACTGAGTTGTCATGGGTAGAAGTAGAATATATATACAATTTGAGAAGCGGAGCATTACGTCTCCTCGAGAGCCCTTGTCACCTTATTTTGAAGCCCATACGACCATTTTTCCTGTACTATCTTTCTCGTTACTTACCCATTTTTCCGAAAATGTCCCAATGGGCACTTTGGCTGACAAACCAGTTCACATTTGAGCTTGTGCTTTTATATCGTGACTTTGACCGATCGTTAACCATTCAATGCCTAGCCACTTTTTAGATCGCAGATTTCTGGATAGGTGGACTTTATAACCGAGGTCGAATTGTATATGACACAAGTTTTTGGTGCAAAATGTATATCACGAAAGTGTGGTGTGAAACATGTATATCACGGAACAGGGGGCATAATAAATTGATAGCGTCAAGTCACGACGAATTATAGAGTACAGAAGTTCAGGTTCAAGTCTAAGTATATTTATTAAAAATTGTATTTATATTAATGTATGGTAATAGATAATTTGTTCTCCAAATGTAGACCATGTTCCAATATGTGGAGGAATTGTAGACTACGGAAGTTTTGGGTGAAAGATATATAATAGCGCCAACTCGGGGGTCGTTGTTGAATATGTTTTATTGGTTGTTAATGGCAATAAGTGAACGAATGAGTTGTCACGAGTAGAGGCAGAATATATATACAATTTGAAATACGTGGCCTTATGTCTCCTGGGGAGCCCTTGTCACGACCGTTTTTACTCTCTACTATCCTTCTCATTACTTAGCCGTTTTTTAGAAAATGTCCCAATGGACACGTTGGCAGATAGACCGGTTCACATTTGCGCTTGTGCCTTTAAATCGTGACTCTGACCGACCACTAACATCCACTTTGAATAACAAAATTGTTTGGTGCAAGATGTATATCATGGAAATGTTGTGTGCAACATGTATATAACGGAATATGGGGCATAAAATTTCGTTAGCACTAAGGCACGACCCCGCGGAGAGATTATTGGTAGAGTGTTGAAAGGACAAACTAACATGAAGTCATAGTACCATTAATTTAAGTTGTGTTTATATTAATGTATTGTAATAGATAATTTTTGGTCCAAATGTAGACCATGTTCCAATATGTGGAGGAATTGTAGACGGCTCTCGTAAATCGTTGTTGAATAAGTTTGTTTTGGTTGTTAATGGCAATAAGTGAACCACTGAGTTGTCATGAGTAGAAGCAAAATATATATACAATTTGATAGTCGGGGCATTACGTCTCCTCGGGAGCCCTTGTCACCCTATCTTGAAGCTCGTATGACTATTTTTCCTCTACTATATTTCTCGTTACTTAGTCGTTTTTCCAAAAATGTCCCAATAGGCGCTTTAGCAGACGGACCGGTTCACATTTGTGCTTGTGATTTTATATTGTGACTCCGATCGACCGCTAACCATTCGATTCCTTGCCACTTTTCAAATCGCGGATTTTCGGATAGGTGGGCTTTATAACTGAGGTTGAATTGTATATGAAGCAAGTGTTTGGTGCAAAATGTATATCACAGAAGTGTGGTGTGCAACATGTATATCATGGAACAAGGGGCATAATAAATCGATAACGTCAAGTCACGACGAATTGTAGAGTATGAAAGTTTAGGTTCAAGTTTAAGTACATTTATTGAAAATTGTATTTATATTAATGTATGGTAATAGATAACTTGTGGTCCAAATGTAGACCATGTTGCAATATGTGGAGGAATTGCAGACTATGGAAGTTTTGGGTGCAAGATGTATACAACATAACTGTAGATGACACAAGTTTTGGGTGCAAGATCTATAATAGCGCCAACCTGGGGGTCACTGTTGAATAGATTTTTTTGTTTGTTAATGGCAATAAGCGAACCTCTGAGTTGTCACGAGTGGAGGCAAAATATATATACAATTTGACAGGAGGGGCCTCAAGTCTCCTAGGGATCCCTTGTCACGACTGTTTTTCCTCTCTACTATCTTTCTTGTTACTTTGAATTTTTTCTGAAAATGTCCCAATGGGCGCGTTGGCGGACAGACCGGTTCACGTTTGTGCTTGTGCCTTTAAATTGCAACTTCGATCGACCGCTAAAATCCACTTCGAATGACAGAAGTGTTCCGTGCAAAATGCATATCATGGAAATGTTGTGTGCAACATGTATATAATGGAATATGGGGCATAAAATTTCGTTACGCTAAGGCGCAACGCCGTAGAGAGATAATTGCAAAGTGTTGAAAGGAACTACGGTCAGTCGGGCTCATGATGTGACAACATAGGACCATTAAATTAAATTGTATTTATATTAATGTATTGTAATAGATAATTTTTGGTCCAAATGTAGACCATGTTCCAATATGTGGAGGAATTGTAGACCACAGAAGTTTTTGGTGCAAGATGTATACAACAAAACTGTAGATGACGCAAGTTTTCGGTGCAAGATCTATAATAGCGCATTGAACTGTAAGTCACAGAAGTGTTTGGTGCAAAATGTATATCAGGGAAGTGTTGTGTGCAACATGTATATCATGGAACATGGGAAAATTCTGTTAGCACTAAGGCATAACCCTGCAGAGAGATAATTGGCTAAGTGTTGAAAGGAACTGCAGTCGATTGGGCTCATGATGTGACGATATAGGACCAATCAACGAGTTCAGAAAAAGTTAGATTTAAGTTTAAATATATTTATTAAATTGTATTTATATTAATGTATCGTAATAGATAATTTGTGGTCCAAATGTAGACCATGTTGCAATATGTGGAGGAACTGCAGACAACAAAAGTTTTTGGTGCAAGATGTATACAACGTAACTGTAGATGACACAAGTTTTGGGTGCAAGATCTATACTAGCGCCAACCCGAGGTTCGGTCAAGCTCCGGTAAATCATTGTTCAATACGTTTTTTTTGTTGTTAATGGCAATAAGCGAACCACTGAGTTGACAAGAGTAGAAGCAGAATATATATACAATTTTCCAGGCGTGGCTTTGTGTCTCCTCGGGAGGCCTTGTCATGACCATTTTTCCTGTCTACTATATTTTTCGTTACTTATTTGTTTTTCCGAAAATGTCCCAATGGGCGTGTTGGCAGACAAACCAGTTTATGTTTTCTCTTGTGCTTTTATATTGTGACTCCGACCGACCACTAACATCCAATTTGAATGACATAAGTGTTTGTTGCAAAATGTATATCAAAAAAGTATTATATGCAGCATGTATATCACGGAACATGGGGCATAAAATTTTGTTAGCGCTAAGGCGTGACCCTGTGGAGAGATAATTGGCTAACTATTGAAAGGAACTACGGTCGGTCGGGCTCATGATGTGACAATATAGGACCATTAATTTAAATTGTGTTTATATTAATGTATTGTAATAGATAATTTGTGTCCCAAATGTAGGAGCATTAGGGTTAAGGAATAGTTTAGGGTTTTGGTGTTGAGAGCCGGGGCCGGGCACGTGGGCCTCATGCCAGAAGCCTGACCTTAAAGACTGCCAAATAATGCCTTGTTTCTCATTAAGTATTAAGCACATTAAAGTCTCACCGAATTGAAAATAAGATTTTTTTTGTAATATTAATTTTAATTTTATTTATTTAAAAAAAAAAAGCATTAATACTATTATGTAAATTTAAATTATTTAAATTAAATTAATTACCTTATATTAAATTAAATTAAAACTGAAAATTATTTAAATTATTTAAATTTAATAATATATGCTAAGCTTAATATGATAAAAAAATAAATAATGATAAATTAATATATTAAATAAATTAATGATAATAATGAAAATAAATTAATATAATAAATAAATATATTAAATATATAGAT
>ML823180.1:56949-68735 GCA_009831015.1 Picea engelmannii
ATAAATCTAATCATTGTTCATTGTTATTGTCATTGTTACAGTTTTTTTGTTTCATGTTGTTGTAAGAAGGGTTGCTTGTTGTGTTCCATAATATTTGAGCTTATAATCATGTGTTCCATACTCTTTGAGCTGTGAGTGGAGGACTCGTGCCAAGATGCTTTTTAGTATGTTGAATATTTTACTTGAAGAAATATGAAATATAGTTGCAATCTACAGCTCAAGTGATTATAAACATAGTGCAAAAAAAGAGGTAACATTGTTTTATATTGAGTTGAAAAATATTTAGTTAGTTAATACTTTCATAATATTTTTCCACTATGTTGTCAAATTCGATATAGAGCATATAAATATTCTGTAAAATCTAGTTACTATGTAAATATATTTTTGGAAGGATGTGACAATTTTGAACCAACCGATGGCTAAGTGTTATGTTATTTAAATAGTAGTAATTTTGATGATTTGAATAGGAAAATACAAGGTGAGTTAAATTGATATTGTTGTTTTTATGGTTTAGGGATTTATCATTAAAAATTTTAAATAAAGAATTCTAATTGGTGTTCATTGTTGTTATTACAGCTTTTTGTTTTATCGTTGTTCAGTGCGTTCCATAATGTTTGAGCTTATAACCATTTGCTCGGATGCCACATTTAGAGATATACTCAATTTTGAAGTCACCTTGAGGATGAAGGTGTTGCATTTGAAATGTTTCTTTTGTAAAATCTGAAGATGAAGGTGTTGCATTTAAAATATTTCTTTTGTAAAATCTCACTGGAGTGATAACTCTTTAAAAGAAAAATTTGGAGTACAGTGTGTACTATGTAATATTCGACAATGCTTCATTTTGATAATACAAGTTACTACAAAATGTTGATTTAATTATTAATGTTTTTGTTGAGTGTGTTTTGGGTTATTTTTTATTATAGAAAATTGTATGCGAGCATGAAAATTTATGATGATAAAATTAACATATAACATAAAAAAAAAATTGACACTTATAAATCTACATAAAATGTAAAATGACAGGTATAAAAAACAAACACCTGTCATCAAATTTGCACTTGACAGGTAATGTAAATTTGAAATTCCAGGCCTGTGTATTACATTATAAAAATTTTCATAGTGCGTTGAGTTTCCATGTGAACAAACCAGACACACATGTACTCAATAATGAAAGTTGGCAAAGTATTAATTGGATAGTTGGAAGCTCAAAATCATCCTGGTAAGTCCCTGAATTGGATTGCTGAAACTCCGCAGCCAGACCCAACTGAGAAAATCTTTGTTTATTTGAGTGTTAAACGACAGTCGTTGATGACTAATTTGGCAGTCAAAGTACCAACCCTGGTGGCGATCTGGTCTCAACTTTTGACTGGAAATTGGTCAGAACCCTAACTTGTGCTTAAATAGGCATTATCTCGTGAGTTAACCCTGAAACAAAAACACTGTGCATTGACTATAATATGGTACGACTGTATCTCATAGGAATCGCCACAACCGTTCGAAATTCAAAAATCTTTTGTTCTTGCGTACATATGACCAATCCAATACTATTATCAACCCTCGGAGAACTGTAGCTCTTGTTGGTAAGAGTTCATATCAATATAAATATGTTGAGTTTAGTTTATGGGAGAGAGGCACATTAAGGAGTAGGAATCGGATCCTTTGTTTATCGTTTTTTTCGATTTCGGAGACAAAAAATATGCACGATGTCTCGCTATTAAACACAAAATGCGATAGATACCAAAATACAGTGTGAAGAATGTTTAATATAACCTGTACAAAATAGCATTTGCGAGATTCCGATTTGCATGTCGCCACCACATTCTATCCTTCATTGATAGTTGTAGCTTATACCTAATCTTTGGACTCACTCAAGAACCCGCATACTATGATATAACTATATAAATGTGAAGCATCTCAAACATGAAGCGACCTGCCTTCAACGCCGCCTATGCATTCGTATCCATAGAAACCAAAACATTAGAAACCAAAACGCTTCAGGAATATGAAGCAGTGTGCGGTTGTGCATGTGCATTCGTATCCATAGAAACCAAAATATCATAAACCAAAACGCTTCAGGAATATGAAGCGGCCTGTCTTTCATAAATTTAAACGTGGCGCCTGTAATCTGCGGCCCTATCTCATATAAATAAAATAAATAATTTTACAAAAAGTGGTGGCAATCATATATTGTTACAGTAATTTTTTAATCATGTTTAGTAAAAGTGAAAAAGTAAACATGATAAACATATGATTTTATAAATGCAAGGGAGTTAGTTCTTGCATTCTTATTCATTGATTTGGATGTAAGACGAAGAATATACAGCATCTTCACTTTCAAAATTCTGTAATTAAAAAAATGATTAATTCAGCAATAGCAATTCCAATAGGAGGGACCTAATTACACACAATTATAACTAAATCTATTAACAAGTATGGCTATGCGGCTTCCATGTTATGAACCCTGACATGCATGAGTCTTCAATAACCAGTTTCTCGAACCAAGGTTGTTGAGCATTACCAGATTCACGAGAATGATTTTTTCTATTTGACCATTTCTTCCTTATATTACTGAAGTCGGCTAAAACTGATATGGCCTGTCCTGAGCCCAACTTCTCAGGTATCTGCAAAGTCGTCTGATGTTCCAGAGGGATGCTCTTCCCACTGGGCGGGCATTCCAGTTGTGGGCAGGCATCTGAGAATGATTAGAGCCGCACGAAGGGAAACTTCCACGTACAATTCTTAGGTAAGAGGAGCCAGATGGAGAAATACGCTAGTGAATTTACTCTAGTGATCTTGGTAGAAGAGGTGATCGATGAACATTGATTGAACTAGGTAGGGCACAGTACAATGGGTGATGAGGAAACTTGCTCGATTAATTGATTGGAACGGGCAGGGCACGGTGCACTGGATAACCGAGCAAGAGAAATTTAGACTGGAAATATTAGGGCATCGAGAGATTGAGGCATTGAGAGATTGTGTCGGTCTTGTATCTTTATAGCACCGCAAGGGAAAGGGCAAACGCTAAAGGCAAGGGCAAGGTGTGTGTACATTCCACTGGCTGGTAGAGATTGTGACTGGTAAGGGGCTCACTCGATATGGGCAGTAGCTATTGGTATTACAAAGAGTTGCCACGCCCACTCTGGGGTCCAAAAATAGTGATAACGAAAGGGATAAGGCTCAATCGACTAGGAGAGGAAGGAGATGGAGGTCGAATGGACTTTTTTTTTTCTGAAAGAGTTCTCTCATTCGTGGAGCGAAGAAAACGGGCAGGCGATTAACGTAGGGTGAATAGATGCTTGTTTGGCACACCCAGCAGGACGTATACCCACCTAGCCAAGGTGATACGTATGATTTAATAATATATGTACGGCGAGGCCGATTTCTAATGACTCCAATTCACAAAAACATGAGATGGACAAAAATTTCAGGGCGAAACAGGTTGGATTATTGTCGTTTGCATTGCTTGTCTAATTTTATATATTCAGTTTAATAACTATGAAACGTTCTGTGTAGGTCGAGAGATATAAACATAAACAGATACAGAAATCAGAAGTTCTCGTTTATCACAGGCTAGTAAGCAATCACATCTCTATATTGAAAATTATGTTTTTGTTTATTCAATTGTCTATCTTAAATGGGGATAGTGATTTGTAAGTAGAAGAATATATATATATATATATATATATTTGTTGTTCTTTATCTTTATGTAGGTGATTCAGATGGATGTGGGTGGTCTTCCACCTATTCCAACTGGTTTATTTTGGCAATTTTTTTCCTAATTATTTTGAGGCTCTAAACATCGTTTTTAGGCCTGGCAAACGAAGATCGTTTGCAAAAGTTACGACCCGGGGAAGTTGATGTACTAACTTACCCAAACAGGGCTCACATGACTTTTGACGCTTGGGTTAGGTTTTTGGATGTCTATGGTTTTTGACATTCCTGTTTATTGTAAAAAAAGACCTTCAGAGCTTCATTGTAATGATCTGCTGGCAAATGAGTGCAACCGTCACATCTCTTCTCAGAGATAAGCAACGACCATTCCAGCAAGCTTGTTTTCAGCTGCATTTTATTTCCTACTTGAATAGAAAACCAATTTCATTGTATCTCTTTATTCTCTGTTAAGCATATTTTAATAATCTGTATTCATTTCTTTTTCTCATAAAATCCGGATCAGTAGGATTTATGGAATATACAAATAGTTTCTCATATATTGCTCTGCCATAGTTTCCAAGATTTGTATTGATTTTAAAATCCTTATTTTCAAAGAATTAACTAGTACTAAATAGCATTCTTATAGGAAATAGTATTGTAAATAAGAATGAAATTTATTGGCACTAAATAACATTCTTACTTGCAATAAATAACATTCCTACTTGCAATAAATAATATTCCTACTTGCAAACAAATAGTAAATAGGAATGAAACTTATTCATGAATGACTGAATGAATCTTGAATGACATGTATTGGTACTAAATAGCATTCCTACTTGCAATAGATAGCATGTTAAAACTCTAATCATAAGTTATTTGGTTTAGTTGGTTTACCTAACTGTTATATAGTTACATAACAGTTGTGGCCTTCTTGTATTATATATGTACGTCTATGTACATGATTATTTGAAGCATTGATGAATATAGAGTATGCCTTTTCTGCTAGTGTTTATTTATCTATGTTCATCATGGTTTCTTAATTTTTTCAGTTATTTACATTATGTTTCTGTTGTTTTCTTCATTATGAATCTAACAGTGGTATCCGAGCATGATATTGATCTTATTGGCCTGGTAGTTTATGAGAGCACTATAATTCTTAGTGCCTAATAATACCATGGTAGTTTTTCCATGGTAGATGATGAAAAAACTGATGATGAAAGTAATGAAGAATTATGTGTTATTTATCTTCTCTATTTTGATAGTTATTTTACCTTCTGTTTATTTTCTTCCTGTCACGACTTGCACTTGCAAGAATGTTGTTGGCTTATGCTATTGATGAATTTTGTAAATGCAAAGTAGAAGGGCATATTTGAAAGAAGGAGAACGCTTCTCAATGGAATAGGAAGGCGTCAAGAACACAGTGAATAGCGTCAACATTTTATTTTTACAGAGGTTATTCCGTGGAGAAAGATATAAATTGTCAAATGCAACCTAGTGAGATATAAATTTGTCGCATACAGAACGGTCTCTTCCAGGACCTGTGAAGGAACCGTCGACCATCAAGTCAAAGAAACCATGTTATAGTGGAGTTTCTATCATCGCCAGAATTGGAGGAAGGAAGATGAAAGTTGTTCTAACTTCCAAGCATATAATTTTTTTGCGGGGGGGTTAATTAAGCCAGGCATATAATGTTGTTATTGTTAAAATAATATGTGTATGTATGTATATTTATCTAAGTTGAGAACTGTTTATTTCCTTTGAGAATGGATATGGATAAACATATTAAGAGATTATGCAAAACAAAATCTAACTCCGATGATACAGAGCTCCAATATATCGGTTATGGGAATTAAATTTGATTACCAAAAGACAACGCTTTCAAGAAATTCAAATGTTGGAAAGAGTGGCTATAAAGTCATCAAATTTCAATTTTATTAAAATGACGTGAGAGATATTGGGAATTAATTTTAAAGTTAGCCATAGTTGTGGGGTAAAAGCCATTGTTGAGAGGAAGCATTGGATTGTCATCAAAATAGTTGTTGTTTTCATAAAACATTTCTTTATGAGGGTTATAGCTTGCAAGATCCCTTAAACAAATTTGGAATGATAAGTCATATACCTTGCAAGATCTCTTAAAATCTTTTGGAGTGATAAGTCATTAAGTTTATAAAAAAAAAAGGTGCATTTCAAGGAAACATAAGGAGTTATAAGAATGCTCTCATTATAAATGCTTGTAATTGCAAAATTGTTTAATTGTTTGTAATTGGAGTTATAAGGGTTTGTTATTTATTTGAATACTTTTTGTAAAGGTGTTATAAGGAGTTTTTGGAAGTTATAAGGAGTCCTCTTTAACCCACAAGAAATTGAATAAGGGGGTCTCTCTTAGGATCTTTGTGTGAGTCATCATTGGTTATCCTATAGTTTTGGCAGCATTCATGCAACGATCGCTCATGCAAAGAAGACTACAAATATACAAACAAACAATTCAATTTGGCTACAACTTTGGCATGCACAACATGATACAGAATTGAACTTTGTGGCATCAACATACAAACAAATGGCAAGAATTGAAGAAATATTTACAATATTGTGCACATTAATTAACTCAACTACAGAATCTACAATTGCAATAAACAAGCGCACTCTCACCACAGTGATTACTTGTTTACAAGTAACGCACAAGAAGATTGATATGTTCAAACTTCAAAACAAGTTGTTTGATGAGTTAAGTTTGATTAGACAACAACAATGTGATTTCAACAACCAAAATGACATCAAGGATAAAACTAATGAAGATGCTCAGCTAACTAGTGATGACACTCATAAAAATGAAGATGAGTTAGATGAAGTCCCTATGTCAGAAAAAGTTGCGGATAAATGTATTGTTCGACCATGGGAAGAATTACGATTTAAACGAAATCGATATGGACTAGGATATGAAAATGATACTAACAACCTTTTCATATTCCTAATTATTGCGAACCTGTTTTCTTTTTGAGTGGAGGTTTTTTGAATGATGTTAAGACGACAAAGCTTGAAGATATTGGTAAGGAACAGGTACAAGATATTGTTGATGATGTTGTTTCTAATCAATTGGATAAAGAACCCATACAGTGAAAACACTATCACCGGTTTGGCCATGATAAGTTAATCTGTTTTGATCTTTCCCCATGCAAATTTTGTGGGAAGACAAATCACCCCTCCGTAAGGTGTCAAAAGCGCAAGCGGATTTTTTTTTATTTTGAATGGTTAGGGAATTGGCGTTGGCGTTTGGAAGCCAATTTATTGGAACATTCTTATCGACAAATTTATACACAAGTACAGTAGTACTTGATTGGAGATATTTCTACAAATGATGGACATGAATGTTTTTCAAGATTTGATGATTTAGGGTATGATCAGGGCCCAGTTGATGTAGTCTTCTGAGTTGAATATTGAGTCTGCACACTCCGTCGGAAGACAGTTTGATTAACATTTTCCACTTTACATTGTGAAAGCGTACACATTGTTCCAGTAGATTATACAGGTGCTAGATATATTCTTGGCCATACTTGTGAATGACGGTCAAGAGAATTGGAACCACTTGTCCTTGACAAGGGGGAAATCTAGTTGTCTCAGGTTCCAAGTTTGATTTTGAGTCAGGTTCCAAGTTTGATTTTGAGCCTATGAACACATGATCAAGTATGCAACCTAGTTCTTGGTATGCAGTCTTGTTCCTGAACATATTGTTGTTGATATGGTTTGTGGTCAGCTTAAAACCACCAATTGAGAAGAAGACATGAAGTTCTGCTTGTTACATTTTCAGATTTTTGAGCCTTGAGCTCTTGTTAGTTTATGGTCAACTTAAAACCATGCCATTTAGTAGAAGAAAATAGCTTCTACTAAACATTCAGTTTTGGTCATCCTGAAACCACCAAATGAGTTTGTGGTCACCCTTAAACCGCCAATTTAGTAGAAGACATCAGCTTCTAATATTTTTTTAGAGTTCAGAGAGAATCTTCAATCAGCCCTTTGAATATTCGCTTGACACATGTGATTGTCAAGTAGTTGCAGTTTTTTAGGAAAGAACGAACTTATGATTAAGGGGGGATGTTAAAACTCTAATCATAAGTTATTTGGTTTAGTTGGTTTACCTAACTGTTATACAGTTACATAACAGTTATGGTCTTCTTGTATTATATATGTACGTCTATGTACATGATTATTTGAAGCATTGATGAATATAGAGTATGCATTTTCTGCCAGTGTTTATTTATCTATGTTCATCATGGTTTCTTAATTGCTTCAGTTATTTACATTATGTTTCTGTTGTTTTCTTCATTATGAATCTAACATAGAATTCCTACTTGAAAACAATAAATAGGAATGAAACTTACTCTTGAATGATGAATGACTGAATGAATCATGAATGCCATAATCCCAGGTGGAGTATTTCAACCTTGCAAAGTTCAACACACTTTGGTAGCCACCAAATGACAAAATCGTAAGTGGAGGATTTCAATGTTAGAAAGTTCAAGCAAACAACGACAACCATCGAACTAGTGAAGGAGTGGTATCTTCGAGCTTGTTCAAGAAAACAACAACAACCAGCGAACTAGTGAAGGAGTGCTATCTTCGAACTTGATTGCATTTCGCCAACAAACAACTACAACCAACGAACTAATGAAGTAGTGATGAATCTTTGTCTTGGAACTCGATTGCATTCCAAATATAGAAGGAGAAATTTGATGCATTCCAAATATAGAAGGTGAAATTTGAAACATACAATGTAGAAGCACCCCCATAATTATAGTTGATGATGGTTGATGGTGGCGATGGCTGTGGATGACAATATTGTCAAAATTCTTATGGATTTACTTTTCACAGATCTAACTTACCTTATGTTTGGGAGTTGAATGGACATGAATTTAATGATACCAATCTAGAATTTAATGATACCAATCTATAGATGCAAAAATTGACATAGTACTTCCAACTTATTAGTCAATAAAATGTTTGATAAAAACAATTAAAATATTATAAAAAAAAAATAACTATTTTACTTTTCGTATGTATAACTTTAACTTTGTGTCAAGCCTTTGGTCATGTTTGGACCGCACTATCAATCATGTTTGCCCTAATTCTTTTAGGCATCTGCAAGATTTTAGGATTCACATATATTATTTTCGGTTTTCAGAATTGGCCAAATTTATGATAGCACATAGTTTCTCACTTTCAAACTTGAAGATTTTACTTTTGTGCCTTTTTAATAATAAATAAAAATGATGTAAAATAACATTTTTAGTGTATGTGAATTTGGTTGCTAGGATTTTCAACATGGTCTCATTAACTGTGAACATTGAATTTCGCTTTGATATGACGTTGAAGAACAATCTCATGATATTCAAAGCTAGACTTCAATCATCATCATTAACTTTAATTTCGATCATCCCAATTTGCTTACAATGTTTATGGTTTGAAGATATGTTATGTGTTAATAATATGTTAAATGTTACTTGAGATTTTTATATATAAACTGTGTAAATAATTTTCACATATTCAACATTTTCAATAAACACTCTACACATAATAACAATCTGTGTTAAAATGATCACAACACTTCAACATTAAACTTTAACCACCTTAAAATATCAAATTATATTTGAAGATATTCATACTGTGTTAAAAAAATCACAATATATCACCATGAAATTTAATTACCCTTAAAATATCTATTCTTCCCAACTCTAACAGTCCTTCAAGATGTTCATAAGAACAGAGACACATTATATATATAAGTGAAATATATCGTCGTTATGGTTGTTCTCATTATCACCCAATTAATGTTCTCTTTAGGTCGTACCCCTTGCACATGTTGAGCCACCCATTACATGTTTTTCTTAAATGTCTGATATTTCTTGTAGGTATATGCATCATCCCTTCTCCTTATCAGATTCGACTGACAGATCGGGGAACTGAGCCTGGGAGAGTTCATACCCCGCGTTATTACAAGCATTACAACAAACAAAAATCATGTGTTCGACTTTAATTCTCTGCCTGAACCCGTCACAGCCTGCGGATACAGATAAAAAAAAAAACTGACAATTGTTGTTAAATTGACATGTATGGGTCATGTGATTCATCAGCGGGGATCTCCTTCCGTTTCTTCCCAGCCAACTAAAATGGGAAGCAATTGTTTTGTAATCTAGGTGTTTATTTTTCATTCACTAATAATTTTTTAAGAGTGGAAAAACTTATTAGAATGCTATCAATAGTGAGAAGTTGTTATTCTTGAATGTAAATTGATTCATCATTGTTATTCAAGGGAAACTACACCACCTGTAAATATTTAGTTGGTGGTGGGTAAGGGTGCAGACTTTCACTACTGCCAGATGTTTCTGGGTCGTGGGCTTTTAACATGTTTCATTATATCCCAAGATTGATTGATTGATTTATTTTAATGACCTCTACCAGATTAAACAGCCTAAGAGAATAACAACCCCAACTCATCTGCAGTATTTTCAATGTTCGGTTCTCTGCTGTGAATATTGACTAAAAAATTAACAATCTGGTTGATTTTATCCTGTCATATAGCTGGTATATGTTGTCTACCTTTATGTTGTTAAACTAACTCTTAGAAAAACAAAAACAATTTTAAATCATACTCCAAAATCATACCATGATAATTCACTAAAATTATACAAAATATTTTTCCAATTTAAAATAAATATTAAAATTTTATAGATTTATTGAACATTAATTATATGTCTGTCTGCACCTTTCAGCGGATAGAAATAAAAGAGAAGCTGACAATTGTTTTTAAATTGAATTCTACAGGTCATGTGATTTATTTGTGACATACGTTTTCCGTATCTTCCCAGCTCACTAAAATGGGAAGTAAATGTTCTGATATCGATTACTCCCTACAACTAGCCGGGTGTTTATTGATTACTCACTAAAGCTATAAAAAAATTATTTTTTTTAATTTAAAATAATCATTTCAATTTTATGGATTCATTGATTCAGTGGAATTTAATTACCTATCTATAGCAGTCACAGCTTGTGGAAAGAGACAAAAGAGAAACTGGCAATTATTGTTAAATTGACGTGTAATGTTTTTGATTACTCACTAAAGCTACAGAAAATTATTATTTTTAATTTAAAAAAAAACATTTCAATTTTATGGATTCATTGATTCAGTGGAATTTAATTACCTATTTATACCAGTTAGTCACATCTTGTGGAAAGAGATAAAAGAGAAGTTGGCAATTATGGTTAAATTGATATGGGAGTAAGTTAACTTAGGACCTCTCTGAGTTTTGTTTTTCAGGGGAAAAAATGGTCTTGAATCCCGTCAAATTTTTAGAGATAGTCTGAGTTTCACATAGATTAAAGTTTCATGCATTTCAAAACCTTACTCTAGGGATTTTACCTCTTGTTAAACCAACCCAAATACTCAAAAAATCAATAAAAATTCTAAATTAACGAAAACCAACTCTCACCAGAAAAATAACTCAAAAAAAAGATTGCTCCCAAATTAACCCACTCTAATCAACATGTATAAATCACATATCCCTATTTTCCTTTTCATCCCAGCTTATTAAAATGGGAAGCAAATATTCTGTAATCGGCTGTTTATTGTTAATAACTAAAACAAACCCATAAGATAGATTTTATTTTTTTAATTTAAAAGAAACATTTTTTAAGATATTCTTCATGCAAGATATTGTCAATGTTCCACCATCATCTAAATTTCGTCCATGGTAAAATGATGCCCTTTGGATTTGATTCTAAATAAAACAACTTAGTTAGTCAAAGAAAAATAAAAAAATATCTGTTGTTTCTATTACAGATATGGGACACTTACTTCTTGTCCTCTTCTGTTGTTTCTAACACCGATATGGGACCATTACTTCTTCCGGATGGAAATTGATTATTCAGATAATTGACAGACTACCAATTCTCTGCAAAACCAGAGAAACGGCATCTGTTGCAGAATGAAAATTGGACTTATGCGCAAGGATCGGGCCCACGAGAAAATTATTTGTCTTACTTTAACTTTGTCTAATATACTTCAATAATGAAGTGCAGATATCATCTCATGAGCATCGATTCAGTTTTTAGCATGAAATTAACATGTATCTATGTTACGATGG